>VZRF01009892.1:283780-348180 GCA_013396875.1 Vireo altiloquus
TGGGAAGGAAGGAAGGAAGGAAGGAAGGAAGGAAGGAAGGAAGGAAGGAAGGAAGGAGGAAATATTCCGTCTTCTCAGTTTTCTCTGCCATTCTGCTACCTCAAAAGCTCCCCAGTGCAACACTAGTCCCAGTTATCACCCCTGCTGGCACAAGTGACTCAGGTCTCACACACCAACACCTTTGTAAGGGCTTGAGTAGGGCAATGAATCCAAAACCTTTCTAGAGCTAATTCACATGAAGGCAGGCAGACACACAACACATTTGTGCCATGCATAGCTGCTCCTGCCCACACAGTTCTGAATAAAAACATGGAATAGTTGGTAAAGTTCCCTTTGGGCAGCGCCTTGCTCTCCCCTCTGCAGAGCTCACTGTGAGCTGGCATTAGCTCAGCACTGGGCCCTTGCCAGCATCAATTTTAAAAAGCTTTACCTGAATCACTGGTGCTTGTCGCACCAATCCCTGTAAACAATGGTTTATAGCGTTAGTCAGATTTTACATGTTAGGACAACTGCTGCATAATAGTGTTTTCTCCACTGAAGGTTTTTCAGGAGCTGGAGTCAAGAATTTGTTCTGCATCTCAGCCGAGGCAGTAAAAGAACCACCTAAGAAATTATTTTAGGGGAGTCACACAAATAAAACCACACAGTTTTCTAAGCAAGTTTTTCCATTCAGCTGTTACTGGTCGCTGTTTAACTCCTGTTTGCAAACACCTGCTCACACTGGGGCTTTCTGAAACGTTTATCCAAAATGTTCACATAAGGCAAGTATCTGACGGCAGCTTGTGTCACAGGTGGGTCTCACCTGTGTGGGAGCTCAGGTGTTTTTCACACATTGCAAAACCCACGGCAGCCCACCTGGAAGGCTGGCAGAGAGCAGGGGGACAGCCCTGATCCATCACAGCCTGACCCATCCATCAGCGGGGCCACACTGAGCCCCAGCAGCTGGCAGAGCATGTCCGAGCTGAGCCGAGCAGAGCTGAGCCGAGCCGAGCCGAGCTGAGCTGGGCTGAGCTGAGCTGAGCTGAGCTGAGCCGAGCTGAGCTGAGCTGAGCCGAGCTGAGCTGAGTCGAGCTGAGCTGAGCCGAGCTGAGCTGAGCTGAGCCAAGCAGAGCTGAGCCAAGCCGAGCCACACAGCACAAATAACAAGCCCTGGCCAAGATAAATGGAGCCCAGAGCACAAATCAGCCCTGGAAGGCCCTGGGATTGGCGGTGTCGGAGCAGGGACACGAGTGCAGCCTCGCACACCCACAGTGGGATGGTGCTGCTAGAGAGCACAAAAAGAACACACACACACACATAGTGAGGTGAAAGGTAAAAGAGAGGGAAATCTTTAATTTTCTGTCTTATATACAATTTTGTGGAACTTTGTGGATTGGACAGTGAGGGTTTGTTTTTTTTTTAAAACTTCACTGGTTTAGGTAGAAGTTAATTAAAAATTTCTTCTATCAGAAATGGAATGAAAAACAAGAAAGACAATTACAAAAACACTACTTTTTTTATATGAAATGTGTGAGAAACTCTATAGCAAAAATGCAAGCAGAATCAGAAGGCTGAAAAACAGACAGGATGGGGCTGTGGGAACCCCAGCAGGGCAGAGCCAAGCCCGAGGGGGGAAAGGTGCTCAAACCCTTTCAGGTTTGGAATCCAACGGAAATCCTCACTACCAAAACTGGTGAATAATAATTCTGCCAAGAAAAGCTATTTTAGTCAGATTACAGCCGCCCGCCAGGTCGAATTGAATTTGATAAAACTGTTTTGGCTTCGAATGGTGATGAATTTTTTTTAATACGTGTGAAATATTTAATTCTGTCCTTTTCTAAGGGAAATGTTGTGGCGTTTTATTTTTCACTGAGACTTCTACTTGAGCTTTAAGCACCTTATTTTGCAATTGTAATAGGAAGCGTTCATCATCCTGGAAATAAAATTAAATATTTAATTTCGCACCAAAAAATTGTTCAAATTTGGTTCCTCAGCCATAATAATAAGAACACAGAGCTAGATATAAGTACATGTACACATGGCTGTACGCATGCTCTCCTTTCAGCTGGTTAGCCCAATGAAGTGGAAAAACCCTTCTGACAGCTCTACACAAATATTTCTATCAAAACTGCAGAGCCTTTCCTTCACACCCAGAACATGCAAAGAGCTGATTTGTTTTCTGGAGCAGCCTCGTGCTGCCAGCCCTGGAGGCTGAGCTGAGCACATCTGATGGGTGCAGCGTCCCAGAGGTGCCAGAGGGGAGGTTCAGAGCTTGCAGCTCCCCTAGCCTCGGTGGCCCCACAAATCTCCCAGCATTTGGGACCCCAGCAGCTCGAGGTGCCTTGGATCCTCCGTGGCAAACTCAGCAAACCTCCCCAGCTGACCAGGGCACGGTGCCAGCGAGAGCTGATGCTTTTATCACACCAGGCTGCAGCAGGAAGGGTTGGATGGTTTCTGGGAGTGCATTGAGCAAAAATTCAAGATGGATTTTTCAGTTGCTAATTTTAGGTTGCTCCCCTGAGGCACAAGCCTTCAGGGATTTCTGCTGTGGGGAAGAAAGTGGCAGGGGAATGTGTTTCTGCTCCCCTGAAATCCTTCTGAATTGCTGTGGGGCAGGGCTGGCATGGGAGCAATCCTCTCCAAGGTCTGGAGCTCAAGTTGCCCTAAAATGGAGCAATTTGTCATTAGGTGCAAAGCACTGCTTCCGACCTTTAACATGTACAATGTATACATAAAATTACATTTTCTTCTGTCATATTCTCCTCTCCCCTCTGCACTTGAGCAGTACTGCAGAACACGTATGGAAATACTCCTGGAGAAAACAAGCAGCCACTAAAGGCTTTCCACCACGGGATACGAACCCCTTGGTTAACAGCAATGTCACAAAGGAGCTGTGAAACCCCCACAGCCATTTCCTCCTTCTAATTCTCAACGACATTAACAAGATCTGAACCCTGACCTGCAGGTGACTAAATTATGTTGCCAAGCAACTACACTTTCAAAAAGCAGAAAGGAGCAGGCGGAACAGGCACGCCAGGCTGCTGCTGTGGGATGAACATGCCAGGGTGTTCTTTGGACCTTGCTGGCTCCTGGCCCAGCTGTGTTCCTTATTTCAGTGTCCCATGTCCCAAAAAGATGAAATGAAGCTTCTCTCTGCTCTTTCAAAGCTTGTTTATTTTTCTTTTTTATCAAAGTTTCGGAGGCACAGACTGTGCTGTGACCTCCAGGAACACGAGGGCAGAATGGCAATGGCTACCCAAAGCAGGTAGCTTTTATATCTATTATCAACCTGTTAGAAAACTTTACCTATCTTATTTTGTTCCCAAAACCAGTGAATATCAACCTCATTGACATGTCTCCTCTACACTAAATTCTATCTACCAATTAACAAACCACAGGAACTCATGTCAGAGAGAAAAAGGAAGAGAAGGAGAAGAAAGAAGAAGATGAAGAAGAAGAAGCCAACACTCTAGAATCTCCATGTTGGCTCTATATAATATATATAGCAAAACCTAAAAACTACAACTCCACACTCTGTGGTGCACTAAACAACATCTCCTCATTTCTTTGGTGCTCTCAGCTCCAGAGGAGCAGGGAAAATTCCCAGGTTTTTCCTGGACTCCAACATGAACATGCCTGGTGTCCACTCCCCGTGAGCCAGACCCAGCCCCTGGGAGGGACAGGGCTGCCCTTCCCCTCAGGTGCACACACTGCCTGCCTTGCTTTTCCTTTTTCTTTTTTTTTTTCCCTTGAAATTCCACACAGATAGGTATACAAGAACATTGCTACGGCTAAAAGTGACAAAATGAAATATAGCAGCCATTTTTCTTTGGAGAAGAGGTGCTTATAAATTCACTCCGTCCAAAGTATCTCTCACTTCGGCAATACATCAAACTATGCAGCCCCATCAGTCTGAATCAATTAGAAATTACTCACCAAGTAAATTACATTGAAAAGCTTTGATTTGTTACTGGAGTTTGTTACTGTTCTCTTCAATCTTAAAAGACTGAAAGCAAAAAAGTAATAATGTGACAGTGATAGTGAAATGTAACTTTTATTGAGATTGATGGGAACCTATTTGCCACAATATTTGCTTTTAATAATTTAATTTTTCAAACTCTGCAAAGAGAGCCATAAATATTTGACTATGAAGTGATTCCAATTTAAGGTACTTTTGCACCAGTTGCCTATTTTTTCAAGATTTTTGTATTTAATTTCTAAAAATAAATCCACCAACCATATGCTCATAACCACCTTTTACTTTGCCTTCTAACCGTGTTCTTTTAACTTTCATCTGTTGCAGGTTAGTAACCTTTCTACAAAAGGCACTTCAGACACTGAAAGAAAACACAAAAGGATGACTCCCTTAAGAAAATATTGGTTTTTTCAGCTTCGGTTTATTTTTGAATTCTGGAAAAGGCCCAGCTTTGAGCCGCAGAGGTCACTGACAAACTTGCAGAGCTGTTGGTGTGAGCAGGGCTCGTTTCCCTCATTAGCATTGCTTGGGGTCCAGGGGCTGCTGCGTGACCCCAGCACGGGACTGGGTAACTGCAAAACAGAAAGCTCTGCTCGGGCTGAGCCACACAACAACGAGAATACCAACAGAATTCAAGTTAATCACTGGCAAAGTTTCCAGCTAGGAGTATTTCTTCTTGTACTGATGGGTTTGCGAGTGCTTGGAGCGGAGGGTTTGGCTGTGTGTGAGGACACGAGAGCACATTAAATGGCAGGACTGGGCTTTTCTGGGATGCCACTCCCACAGAGGTGCAGAAGGCAGGTGCAGGGGCCAACCTGCCACTCCTCACCTGGGTTTCAGCCCTAAACATAATGCAGGATGTGAGGGGAAGGAGCTTTTGTGTCTGGTTTTGCCCAGGTTGTTCCCAAAGCAAGGGGAGCCCCAGAGGCACTGTGTCCACGTGGCTGACCCCTCACGGACACTCCTCGCTGACCACTGGACACCACCAGCTCCTGCTCAGCTGCCTCGGGGGCACACTGAACTAGGTCATTTTACAGATGCCAGCTACAGATCTTCTGGTAAAACGTGTCCACTGAGCCTTTCTGACAGGTTGGCTGCCTTCTAGGTGAATTATTCCACCTCACAGGTGGCAGTTCTGGTGCTGGAGTTACCATGTCCACCCACTCCCCCCTGCCAAACCTCTGCTGTTGCTGACCTCACATTCACACGGGAGGATTAGACTGAACAATGTGGTAAAACACAGTAGTGTATAATAGTCACACCTAAAATTAAGACAAACGCAAACTAAAAGCACTTCTAACATCGGTGTCCTACGTAAATGTCAAATTCTAAAATGTGTCATTTGTAGAGAAAATGGCTCAGAAACTGAAAGACAAGGCAAAAAGAAGAGTCAGGTTAAGTTCTTTTAAAGGCTAGTAATAGATGACAAATGTAGTTCAAATAGCACAGGTGAAGAATGAGTCATTATTAATGACCAAGGGCTTTAGTTATTGGTGCTGAATGGAAAAAAAATCATTATGTTTGAAGCTTTATACTGGCACAGAGTGGAAATTATATGCAATCCCTGCTAAGTGCCTGATTTTACTGCTAGAAAATCCCTCTGACTGAAATGTACTTCAAAGTAAACTACTTTAGAATTTCTTTGCGCTGTTGGATGCCCAACCAAAGGTCATTTTCTCTCTCTCTTTGTGCATCGTTTTAGCAATTCCTAAAATTTTTTTCTCCCCCTCTTCTGCAGTATACGTCTATTTCCCTACACTTCAGAGGCCCTAAACTGAAAATTGGATAACTGCGTTTGGAAATGCAATGCGAAACCAGAAGCCTACAGTGATTTAAAATGAAGATGTTTATTCATTATGGACCTTTCCCTGCAAGGCACTGGCCACCCTCTGGTGCCGTGGAGCTGCAGAGGGGCTGCAGAGCCCCAGCCCTGTTCCAGGGGCTGGAACTCAGCTCTTCCCCTCCTCCCTCTCTCATCCCAATTACTCCCAAGATTTACTTTTCCCTACAGCAAGTTCCCACCATGCCCAGTAAAAGCCCTTCATCAAGGATGCTTTTTTCTTAGCGTGCTGGGATTCTCTGGCTCTGACAGCCTTCTCACTCCCTCGGTGTATTTTTTCCTCTCCTGATAATCAGAGCACTGATACTGCACCCTGGTTAGAGCCTGAAAGGAGAGCTGCTCCCTTTGGTGTTGAGCACATCTGCTCCCAGTGATAGAGGAGCACTTGAAAGGTGGCACTGTTGGGAGGGAGGCAGAGGGCTGAGCAGAGGAACTGCTGGGCATGTGAGCCTTTATTTCTACTTCAAGAGAAACCCCATCCCAAACCTTCCTGAAACGGCAAAGCTCCTCGGGGCATAAATTGGGGTACACTTCAGTGTAGGTACAGACAGCTCACACCTCCTGCTTCGGCTCTGCCCAGGACACTGCAGAGCAGCCTGGACGTGACTCTGAACTTATCCTGGCTGAATATCAAAGCCGTGTGGGCACTTCTCCCTCCCCACCTACGATATACATGAGCAAGTGATGGAAACACATGATTAAAAGCCTGTAAGAGAAGCCAGAGCCTGAGGATCCCTCTCGGAGCAGGGCAACAGGGCTCCTGGGTCTGTGAGCTGACTACAGAACAGCCAAGCAGCATTAACTGCTCTGATTTCATGATTGCTTCAAGACTCTCTCCTGGACTGTTACCAAAAGAGCTAATTCAGCTGGAAATTAATGTTGCCAATCTTCTTATCCCCCCTGAAAAAGAGAAACTTCCTATTATCCTGCAGTTTACCAGGTAGCTTACACAGCACTAGCACCAGCCACGCCAGTCCCTGGGCGAGTGGATACTCCCTTTGGCAGCCTTCCACACTCCTGGAAAACCTGCAGTGCAAAACACCATTCCTTTTTCCATTTTCTTTCTCTGGTGCACAAACAGCAAGAAGCTTTTGACTGGCATCAGATGCTGAGGAAGGAAGGAAACACCAGGAACCAAAGAAGAGCCAGAAGTCAGGAGAGAAGGACAGACAGACACGCTCCAGCCACATGGACTGGTGCAATGGCACTGTGTTTTTCCTTACTACTTTGAGTCAAAGCAATATGACTTTTGTCTTGCAAAATGGCATCACATGTTGCAAGTATAGTGTGTCCCGAGGCCCTTCGATGCTCCTGGTGGAACACAAAACTGAGCTTACATGGATCTCTGTGCTACACTGACAGGAGGAACAGAAAGAGAAAAGAAATAGGACAAAACCTCTTCAGGGCAAGCGAGTAATAAAAGAAATGTGAAGTTTTTAAACTGGCTAGGGGATCAGCATAACACCCGTGAGAAACCTACGTTCACTTTCCAGTTTCTGGTGCAGCTTCTGACCAGCTCTCTTCATCTCTTTCTTCTCCCATTTTTTTTTTAGACCAAAAATGACACTACAAACCACCTTGCCTTATATTTGTGTTGTGGAGACCAATTCATTATTAATAGCAGAGAGGTTCAGAAGCACAATGGTGCATGCCAGAGGAGCCAGCAGAAATCCTACTCTCCCCCTGCACCACTCTTCATACAAAAGGAGATAAAGCAGTTGATTTCTAGCAGGAGAGCTGTGACTCCTGCAGATAAAAGTTCCCTACAGACTTAAGAAGGCACTATCTGAAGGTATTTAATGCTATGGCTTTCCTTACACAGCCATCTTTATTCTACATAAAAGCATATGTACAGAATGCAGGCTTCAGTGTGCTATGGAGGGACAAGGAAAGGGATTTTTTAAAGGATTTTTCCCCCCAGTTTTCCCCTTAAGGGTGCCCTGGCTCCATGTCCTGCCCCCAGCCGTTCCTGAGGCAGCTCTTTCCTCACCTGTACCCTCAAACAGCCACAGAAAACCCATCCTTGAGAGCACAGGCTCCCTGTCCCCAAAGCCAGGTGAGTTTACCCAATAACACAGGGAGTGGATCACGATTTGAAACCTGGATTTGTCCTCGAGGAAACCACATAGCAAAGAACAATCCAGAACCTCTCTGAGAAAATGCGTAGAGCTCTTGCAGGGGTGTGTGCAGAGGAAGGCAGGGGATGGGAAAAGGCACACACCAGGTTTCCAACCAAAGTCAGGGGCACACAGTGGGACTGGCACCTCGGCTGTGGGTGTTTGGTGCCCCAGAGAAGCCCTCTGTGGGTGTTTGGTGTCCCAGAGAAGCCTTCTTGTGTGTTTGGTGCCTCAGAGAAGCTCTCTGTGTATGTTTGGTGCCCCAGAGAAGCCTTTTGTGGGTGTTTGGTGGCTCAGAGAAGCCCTCTGTGGATGTTTGGTGCCTCAGAGAAGCCCTCTGTGTATGTTTGGTGCCCCAGAGAAGCTCTCTGTGTGTGTTTGGTGCCCCAGAGAAGCCCTCTGTGTGTGTTTGGTGCCCCAGAGAAGCTCTCTGTGTGTGTTTGGTGCCCCAGAGAAGCCCTCTGTGTATGTTTGGTGCCCCAGAGAAGCTCTCTGTGTGTGTTTGGTGCCCCAGAGAAGCCCTAATCATGTTGGGAGCAGCACAGAGCAAGCCTGGCAATGGGGAAGGAGCTTGTCATGGAAAAACCCAGGCTGAAAGGGGATTCTGTCAGCCCAGACTGAGGCTCAGAGGCAGGGTAATGGGATCATTTGAAATTTAATTGGGAGTTAATTCTTTTTGTGATTTCTTCTCATTTCTGAATAACGTGTGAAGCTAAGCTGAGCCCCACAGCCACAGCTGGGGCAGGCAATTCAAACATCTGATCACAGGAGCAGTGGTTGGAAATTCTGACACTGCAGCTTTCATAAAAGCATAAAAAAATCCTCAAGAGTTTCCAGAACTCACAAAAAGTGGCACTGTGGATGTCGAGGATGGGTGAGGGGTCTAAGCAGTGTCCAAGGAGCTGCAGGATGTTTTGTGATGCTCCAGCAAACGAGCTGAGTGTTCACCAGGACAGTGGGAACAACTCTTCAAGGTGTTCAAGGTCACGAGGGTGGATGGAGCTTTGAGCAGCCTGGAGCAGTGAAAGTCAGACTAGATGACTTTTAAAGATCCCTTCCAACCCAAACCATTCCATGATTTGATGATTCTGACCTCAGATTAGACTGCACAGGAACAAGGACGACACGGAGACCAAAGTCGAGCAAATACATTGAGGCACTTGGTAAATGCAAACACTCCTCCTCACAGGATTTATGCCAGTTGACATTAGGATTAACTTATTTCTTAATTAGGATTACACACACTTGGCTAATACAGAATGAAAAGACATCCACTGCCTGATAAAACATGGCCCTGTGTGCTGTCCCACAGAGGTCCTCGTGTAAATCTCCACTCCAGCAGGAAAAGCTCAGTGGTGAAATACGAGCTGACCTCCAGGCATCTGGTGGACTTTCTGTCCTTCAGGTGAGGTGCTTTGGAAAGTAAATGAAGCCAACTGTAAGGCAGGTTCAGGGGCAGGAACAAGGTCTGCTGTGATCCATCCCCTCACAATTCCTGGGCTGAACTAATTTCCCATCATCAGACCTCTCATGCCTGGAGATAATTTGTCTGGGACTGGGGTGAAAAATGGGAGGTTGGGCAGAATTCAACCCAGCATACTCATCGTGGAATTATTTCTGTAAATAATACCTTTAAACTCGCAAGAGTGTCTGGAAAATGCCCTCTGGTTTATACACACAGAAACAGGATTAAATCCTCCAAAAATCCACACCGCATTTTGCAAAGCTTCCTGCTGGTAAAGAAGTTCATGATTTTTAATTAGTACTATGCAGACATGAGGCCAGACATGCAATGTTCAATAAACCAGTTAGTTTTTACATCAGTAATGAGTCTTAGAATATTAATGTAGGGCCCTCAGAAGTCAGAAACAGAAGAGTCAATGCGCAGTGATCCCAACATTACCCCTAGGTGCATGTGAGTAGCAGAGATATTAACAACCCCAACAGTGTAAAGTTTAAAAAAATTTAAAAAAAATCCATGAAGATGGAGATGTGTATTTCGCATGGGTTAATATAATCAGCTGCAGGTAGATTTCAGAGGATTATTTCCAATCTTTTGAGAAGAGATTTCTTTTGTGGGCATGATAAAAATTGTTAATATGTTGCTGCTGTTTTATTCAAGGTGAAAATTTTGCTTTAATCACTTTCAAATAAATGCGAAACTCAACCATTACTCCCTTCTAATAATACCGAAGAAAATAGTTCACACTAAATCTAACATAATGAACACAGCATGTTCATAGAGAACTGAGTGTTCTGAGCTTAAGTCCCCTTTAATCCATAATTCCTTTGGAACTACATATTACATCCACATGAATACCAAAGAGGTTTATGATTAATGTTATTTTAATGAATAATAAAAAAATTGATGATGATTTACACAGAGTTATTTTCAGGGCTTTTTTTTTTTTTTGCATAAAGATTTGTTGGTTAGAGACTCCAGCACACACAGAACGGAGCCCTACAACCTGACTGGGGTGGAAATGCTTTTGCCAAAGCTTCTAAGCAATGTGAGTGAGCAGCTGAAGTGAGCTGGGAATGAGCCAGGTGCTCCCTGAATCCCTCCCTCACCCAGGTTGGGATGGGGAGGCACAAGGAGAAGCTCACGTTCTCAGGAGCAGCAGCTGTGCAGGCTTGAGTGGCTGGGCCTGACTGTCCCCTGGCGCTGGTGTGGCTTCAGAATCCCAGAATCCCAGCAGGTTTCAGGTGGGATCTGTCCCTCAGATCCACCCAGGGCAGGAGATGGAAGGCTCCAGAATTCCAGAATCCCAGCAGGTTTCAGGTGGGATCTGTCCCTCAGATGCAGCACCCTGGGCAGGGGATTGGGGGCTCCAGAATCCCAGAATCCTAGAATCCCAGAGTCCCAGAATCCCGGCAGGTTTCAGGTGGGATCTGTCCCTTGTCTGCAGCACCCAGGGCAGGGGATGGGGGGCTCCAGAACTCCAGAATTCCAGAATCCCAGCAGGTTTCAGGTGGGATCTGCCCCTCGGATGCAGCACCCTGGGCAGGGGATGAGGGGTCTCATCTCCTGCCCCTGAGTGAGATCCTCAGCTGCTCCCAGCACCAGCAAGGTCACACCAGCACAGCAAGTGACAGCAAACCACAAATGCTGGCATTTCCCAAGCTGATGGGCAGCCAGAGAGCTCTCATGCAGAGACAGGGACTGGAGTTTGCAGTGCCCCAGCACAGCTCCAGCTGCAGGAGGGCTTTGCTGGATCAGCCAGCTCGCAGGGCAGCCACCGAAGCTGTCCCAAAAACACCCTGAGTAGGGAGGGGATGACAGGGGCTGCTGATCTCCGGGGATGTGCTGCTCACCCCTCTCTGCACAGAGCTGCAGCACTGCTGCCTCTCACCCCGTGCTTCCTTCCCTTCTATTCTGAGGCACTGCCTCTGGCCAGATCTACTTGGCTCATCTTTCCAAGGAAGCCAAGGAAGTGGAAGCAGGGCTGTGAAGCAGCGATAGCACAGCATAAGCCTGTACACACTGGATCCAAATAACCTCTTAATGAACACCCTTTGGCAGCTGTTTGAGTGCTGTGAGTATGGAAACGTCTGCAGTCAGAACTCTGTGGGATCCCTTCCTGAAGATGTCATCACCATGTTATAATTAAAATAACATCCCCTTCCATGCCAGCTGTCTTTATTAGGTACCAAACACTGAACCTCTTCCCAAATCACTGGGGTGCATATTACTTTTCAAAAACATTTCTGGAGCTGATAACCATAAGCTTTCATGCTGGAATGAACTTTCCCAGGGACAACCATTATGTTCCTTTTCCCAGGCTCTGTGCTAGAGGCTTCTGACTCATTGCCAACACCTGACTGGATGCTGGAGCTCGTTTTCTGGACTTAAGTGTTGATAGACCCCAGACCATATTCCACAAGGATAATTTTTTTAATGTTTTTGTCACTTTGATTAACAAAAGAAAAGCAGTCAGCACAAGGCCTCCCAGGGGAACTCCAAATCAAGGTTTGGTGCAGGAAAGAGATTGCAAGCCTAGAACCAGGAAAGGTACGAGTTGGATGTGAATACCCACCAAAATTAACTCAAGTGTAACAATTTACTGTAAAATAACTAATTAATCGTTCATGTTTTAGTGTGCAGCAATGAAAGTTTCTCACTGGGGGGAAAGTACAGTGTTTTCTGCTTTCCCACACACCTGTCCTGAGTTGAGATCTGAGCCAAATCCTGTGTCCTGCTTCTCTCAACCCACTTCCAACACTGACATTATTTGATAGAGTTCATGATTTCAGCAGGGAAAGGTAGCAGCCTGTAAAATCTGCCCTCCTACTCACGGCTGGCATTTGATTCCCTGAAGTTACCCCCAGCCAGCCAAGGGATGCCCGAGCTGCTCACCTCTCCAGTGAGAGAACCTGGGAACATCCCTCTCAGGACCAAGTGCGGTGAGGCAGAGCCTGGGGCACAATTGCTGAGTCCTCTTCCTTAAAACGAAGACCCCAAAGGATTCTGAATCCCTAACCTTGAACTAGAGCAGCTTTAACAGAGATCTGCTGCACAGAACTGAACCCAAGGGTCTGAGAGCAGCTCTCGCTCTGCTGTCCCTGCTGTGTGCTCATCACAGTGACCCTTCAGGGGCTTCCTTTGGCACAGCAAGTCCTGCGCAGGTGACAGAGAGCTCCTGGGCAGTGACAGCTGTCCCCATGTCCTGGCAGGCTGTGCTTTGGGTGTCCAAGGGACTGGGTCAGCACAGGGTCCCCTCTGCACAGGTCATGGATCTCATCAGCTGCTTCCTCACACACAGCCTGATGTGTTCAGGCCTTTAAACCCACACCAAGGATCAGTGCTCAGGCAAACAATTCTGACCCTCTCAGTCAGTCTGAGCCATGGCTGCTCTCAGCTCTTCTCGTCAGTGGCCGCCAACATCTCTCACTGTGTCCCTGAGCCCTGTGGGTGCTGCAGGAGCATCTCTGAGCTCTGTGGGTGCTGCAGGAGCATCCCTGAGCCCTGTGGGTGCTGCAGGAGCATCCCTGAGCTCTGTCTGTGCTGCAGGAGCATCTCTGAGCCCTGTGTGTGCTGCAGGAGCATCCCTGAGCCCTGTGGGTGCTGCAGGAGCATCTCTGAGCTCTGTCTGTGTTGCAGGAGCATCCCTGAGCCCTGTGGGTGCTGCAGGAGCCTCTCTGAGCCCTGTGGGTGCTGCAGGAGCATCTCTGAGCCCTGTGTGTGCTGCAGGAGCATCCCTGAGCCCTGTGGGTGCTGCAGGAGCATCTCTGAGCTCTGTCTGTGTTGCAGGAGCATCCCTGAGCCCTGTGGGTGCTGCAGGAGCCTCTCTGAGCCCTGTGGGTGCTGCAGGAGCATCTCTGAGCCCTGTGTGTGCTGCAGGAGCATCCCTGAGCCCTGTGGGTGCTGCAGGAGCATCTCTGAGCTCTGTCTGTGTTGCAGGAGCATCCCTGAGCCCTGTGGGTGCTGCAGGAGCCTCTCTGAGCCCTGTGGGTGCTGCAGGAGCATCTCTGAGCCCTGTGTGTGCTGCAGGAGCATCCCTGAGCCCTGTGGGTGCTGCAGGAGCATCTCTGAGCTCTGTCTGTGTTGCAGGAGCATCCCTGAGCCCTGTGGGTGCTGCAGGAGCCTCTCTGAGCCCTGTGGGTGCTGCAGGAGCATCTCTGAGCCCTGTGGGTGCTGCAGGAGCATTCTTGAGCCCTGTGGGTGCTGCAGGGGCATCTCTGAGCCCTGTGGGTGTTGCAGGAGCATCCCTGAGCCCTGTGGGTGCTGCAGGATTGTCCCTGAGCCCTGTCTGTGTTCTCGAGCTTGTCTGACCAGCCTGCAGCAGATGGTGCCACGGACAGAAACAAGTCCCCATCCCTGCAGCCAACCCACACCCTTCCACAGGACACAGCAAGCTGCAAACAAACAGCAAAACACACGCCAGGGCTCTTGAAGGAAACCTGCAATTTGAAGGCTTTTAATCCAATTTCTGGGGCTGAACATCCTTAGGATTTGTGGGCGATGATGACCATGCCCTCCCTCCTCTCCAAATCAGCACATGCTGCTGGTCAAGCTTCCCCCGTGCATTCTGAAAGACCTTTCACAACTAAATGCCTACTGAAATAATTACAAAGCATTTTCATAGCATGAATTTTATATTTTAAAATTCGATCTACATTCTGTCAACAATCTACGATGCAGAACACGATGTGGTCTGCAGGAAACAAGAGCAGCTTTTCCTGAGGAGCATTCTGGCATCAATTTACCCTGGATTTTCTGAGGGCACAGACCATTGGACTGGAGAATATTTAATTCTGAAAATACATCTTCTTGTAACTTTTATATTGCCGCTTAAATTATTTGGCCCTCTTCCAGTTTTTTAAATTACCTCAGTTTTCTAGAGCAACTCGGGTACTTAATAAACAAAATGCCATTTCTGTGCCTCACAAGATCACAGTGCATATCTGCTAATAAGGTCAAAGCCATCCTTCAGAAACTTAGGCAAGCACACCCCGAGCAAGAATGGCTTTTCCTGTTAAAAAAAAAAAAAGCACCGGACCACATTTTGTTTCAACTAAATGTTTAAAACTGTTGTTCTCGGTGTTTAGAACCATAAAAAATACATAAATGCTAAGGGAGAGAAGCCAGCAGGCCGTGTGTGCTGGGTGACCTCATTATTCCGCTGTGACCAGCTGGAACCCTGCTGGTTTGGGGCCAGTCCCTCTCGTGCCCGTGAGCACAGCAGGGAGCTGTTGGGTGCTCTGCTGGGTGGGCTGGGAGGGCTGGGAAATGAGCTTCACACTGGATTTGCTTCTTCCTAAAAGGTGTGTGTCCCTTCCCCCTAGAGCTAGGAGCAAGACACTTGTCTCACTATCTCCCACTAACAAACAGCTGAGAACTCCTCTGGTTTCCCACCCATCTCCAGCCTGGCCTTCCAAACTCTGTCTGGGCTACTACGCCTACTGCCAGCTCCAGAAATACAATTTCTCACAGACAAACATCAAAAGTTTCTGTCTCATCAGCAGCATTTTCCGCACTGGTGTTTCACCTTCAGTGTTTTGCTATCATCTTTGCCACAATCACGTTTTAGCATCTGCTGTGTCAGCACCTTGTTTCAGCATCAGCATTTAACCATCAGCTGTTCCACCATATGGCACAGGAAGCATCAGCAGTGCAGCCCTCACAGCACACCCGAGCAAACAAAAAGCACTTGTGATTCCCCTCCATCCCCCCATTACCCTCTCCTGTGCCACAGCCACCCTTCCCTGGGACAATGCCCTCTTTATCTCTTTTTTCCATGAAGAAACAACACTCCGGAGAGAATTAAAAACAAAACAGAACCAAACCACTCTGTTCCTCTAGGCAAATTTGCAGGAGTCTCTCCTGTGATCTGACTTTCCTCTGAGGTTCACTGAAGCATTTTTAAAGCCCCGTGCTACAAGAGCAAACTCAGGGTCACTGCCTGTCATGCTTTTATCACAGCTGCCATTTGGCTTGGGAGCTTCCAGCAGCGGTGACAGGAGGACTCCTGGAGAGCTGGATTGAATTTCCAACTAATGCAGCCTTTTACTACCTCGGGGGATAAATTTAGGACACTCTTTAGGCTGAACTTCTTCAGCAGGACCCAACTAATTTTGCAAATGCTCGGTGTGCAGGGCAGGGTGGTTGAGGGGAGCACAGTTTGCACCACTGCCCTCGTGACTGGGAAATGTTTGAGGCTGACATTGAAGTGTTGGATAGGTAGGGAAGTCTGGGAAGTCTGGGAAGAGACAGGCTGTGTGAGGATGATTCAGGAGCCTTGCTCTGCTATTAGTCACATCATTTACCATCCACATTTTCAGATGGTATTAAGCCCCCAACAAATGCCAGCCAACATTTTTGAGGGGCTGCACTCTGCAAAACCAAAGTGTGATTTAACTCATGACCAAATGAATTTGATATCTGCTTAGCTTACAAGCCATTATGCCTCAAAGTTTGTTCCTGGTAAAGAGTGACATTCTTCCACCTCATTGTAAAATTTGACAAATGCAAATTTTGTAGGCTTCACTCTGAGTGTGAAATTCTCCAGCACGGTGCCTGTTTATCTATAGAGAGCTGTAGCTAGTAAGATATCTTTAAGAAAAATGCAGCAGAAAGGGAATTCAATGAGACATAAGGCTTTTCACCATTGTGGTCAGAGTCTAATCACTCCTTCCCATGCTTTGAAGAACAGTCAGGATGAATCAGTAGTTTTCCATTTTATAGACACTGAGGGAAAATGTTGATCCCTGGAAACCACTCAGGAGAGGAGAGGCCGAACTGAGAGAACCACAGCACCAAAAAAGTGGGATGACAAAGCCCACGAAGGGAAGGACAGCATTAGCTGGCCTCTGGTGGTATTAGACACAGTTAGCAGAGCCATGGACACCAGTGCCAGCAATTTAAAGGAGGGAGATCAGTGTGAAAACTCAGAATTTGCTCCTTTCAGTATCAGGTTGTCGACTATGCAACAATCTTATTTAGAATCACAGAATCACAGAATGTTTTGGGTTGGAAGGAATCCTAAAGACCACCTAGTTCCAGCCTCCAGATTAATTTGATTCAAAGCTTTAGATCAGAAAATCTGAATTTTCAGCGGTAAGAAATAGCTAGTAGTAGCTTAGTTGACCCCTGGTAGTGTCTAAAGCAGCATTGCTCATGAAAGAAGAGCCTGATCAAGTTGCTGGATGAAACCCCCAGAGCTGGGGCCCAGAGCAGATGTGACAATGTCCAGAGCAGAACAAGGAGTGTCTGCCTGCACAGGTACAGCTCAATGGAAACTGAGGATTACCTGTGCAAGTTCTACACCTTCACAAGGCATCACAATGTTCCTTCCATGTGGGCTGGTTGAGTGAAGCCTGGCCACAGCTTCTCTCCCAAAATCCTTCCCCTGACCCTGCGGTGACTGCCAGGCTCTGAGCCATGCTTCATCATGAGGAAATTCTGCCATGCAAGTGAGCTCCTGGAGGCCCTTGATGCCCTAGGGTTTAACTTTTCTCTGTTCCCAGCCCTGCAGTGCCCAGTGTCACTCTGCAGGTCCCTGGAGCTCGTTCAGTGCTGTTCTCTCATGCTCACACTGACATAACAAAGCCTCTCCAGCTCGCTCTCCAAGGACACCCAGACCCTCCTGGGCCCAACAACTGCAAACCTTCATCTTGGGGAGAGGGGGGCAAGCTTGGGCAAATTCCATCCTTGCCTGGCTTCTGCTTGGGCAATTGATGCTGATATCAAAGTGGGAAGAACTCGGGAGCTGTCCTTGTCCATGTTGGGATGCACTGAGGCAGGAGCCTCTGGAGCCCAGAGTGTGACCTCTGAAGGCCTTTCCAATCAATCCCTCCTTTATTCCTTTATTCCTGTCTGCTCTCTGTTTCTAGGGAGCCATTTAAGGCACCACCCTGACTCGCCCTCACCGTGGGGATTGCAGGGATTTGCCCCTGAGGTGCTTTTAGAGCTTTCAGAGCTCATTCCTGATTTCTGGAATGCACTCTGCTGTCCCAGGGAATGGGGGGAAATCCCAGCAGCATGTCAGCAATGGCAATTCCCATCTACTTTAAGGATCTGCTCTATCTGTGAATAGCTCCCTAACTAGCCCAAGGTTCCCCACACCCACCAGCACTTTTTACTGTAAAATACTGTATTTTCCTTCCGTGAATATGAATCCACTCTACTTTCCAGCCAACAGAATCTTTTGTAACCAGCGGAGCCTGCATCTGCACTACTAATCACTCCAACCTTGTAAATTGTAAACAGGTCTCTCACAAAGCCACGAGTAACACTTCCAGCTGTAATGCTATTAACCTAATCCCTGGTAGTTATTACAGAAACTCATGACACACAGCTTAGCAGATACCAGAAAATACAGTTTTTCCTCAGTGAAGTTGGAGCTGATCTTTGTGTGTTACGAGCATTATTAAAACCAGCTGAATTAAAATGTTGAAAGTTGAAGCCTCTAAGGCTTTGATGCCCAGATGTAAAAGGGGCTGTATCAATTTTCCTGGGGCACAAAGATAATGACACAGGGGAGCACGTTCCCTGTGTGGCACATTCACATTTTAATGTGTCACATTTGAACCCATACTACAACAGTTTTATTGTCTACAACTTAGTTTCCCCAAATTCTCTGCTCTATGTCCTCCTGTCTCTCCACCCTGAGAAACATGGGGTAAAATCACAGCCAGCCTAAGCCAGGAGATAATGACACTTTAAATCGTCTTATGTTAAGCATGTTGGTAGATTCCAATTCATTTTGAGAAACTTCTCGATTGCTGCTACAATGCAAAGGCACCAAAAAAAATTAGATGGAAACAGTATTTAAGTTATCCTAGTGCACCTGAACACATCTATGATTGCCACAAATATATACTGTTCTAAAAGCAATTGCCTTGAAACAATTAAATCTCACACATTTCCAGGGGTGCAAAGATATCAACCAATCAGTTCCACAGTTACTGTAGAGAACTTCAGGAAAGGTATTTCCTGTGGCCTTTCGTGGAAACTTTGTTTTTGTTGGTTTTTAATGCTTTTCTTCCACTAAATGAAATTACTTTAGATTGAAAATTCTCTGTTTGCCTTTTTTCTTGGGAGCTGCAAACTCCCACAGATATAATTCTTGGCAGTCTATCTGCAGAAGAAGATTGGAAGCCTCACAGATGTGATGTGAAAAACAAGGATCATTTCAGAGATAAATAATGATACACCCTGTTCCTACATCACTCACTCACGCAGGCTCTGCTCTCCCTGGGGCCAGCTCCTTGAGAAAACATTTTGAAGCTCCATCACCAAAAGCCTGAGCAGCACTTGGAGACACACAGGGAGCTCCTGTTGTGGGTGTGAGATGTTTAATGCACCGAGGGTGGGTTTGGCTGCCAGAGTCCCACCGGGTGCTGCCATCCTGGTTTGGGTGGGACCACCAGGCTTTGGGGTGAGCTCTGGGGTGAGGAGCATGGCCAGGTCCTGATGGCTGTCTCAGAAGGAATCTGTGCCTCCTCCCAGTTGTACTGTGAAAAACTAGAGGTTCTCTCTCCTGGTAAAATGTAAAAGTTTAANGGTCCATGGTTTCTACAGATGGTGGTTGCTGGTAGTTGACATGTCAGTAGCAGGGGTCTCCATCATACGTCCACTGGATGTTATCTAACCAAGCAGACAGTTCAATTACCACAAGCATAACTATAACAGGTATTTCACTACCATGTCTAAGTTTAGTTAACCACAGAAATAAAAACTATATCTTTATAACAAAGGTACTTTAACATTATACACACAGCATCCACTTTAATATTTGAGGAAAGCACATATTATAATATGTATTTATAATTATATACATATTATAATATGTATTTATAATATATATTTATTATAATATGTAACATGTAGGATCCAGTTCCCCCCCAGAGTGAGGGTCAGGCTGAAGGAAGGGGAGGACAGGGAGCAGTGGCAGCAGTGGCTCACTGAGGGAATGCCAGGGCAATTCCAGGCACGGCAGCTCTGGGAACAACCCCTGCTCCAAGCTGCACCCAAGCTATAAATTCACGGCAATCTCCTAATAAATAAAGATTAAATAAACAAAGAATAAATAAAAATAAATAAAAATAAATAAACCTGCCTCTATAAATTCACCACAGTCTTCTCAGGCTCCCCGAGGTGCTGAGCTGAGCCCAAGGAGGAGGGAGCAGGGAGAGCTCTCGGAGCTCTGCCCTGCCCCACGTCCTGCACACTTTTGTGGGAAAGGTAAAAGGTGAGAAGGCTTTTAGTTAGAGTGAGAAAAGCAGGTTTCAGAAATAAAGCGAAGATTTTTAGGTTCAGCTGCACCTGCACAAACCAGAATGTAGAAGGAGATACAATAACCTAGGCTGCAAGGATGTTAGAACAAGGGTTAGTGTTCCTAGGCTTGGCTCGGAGAAGTCTTGGGAAAGACTCTCCCGACAATGAGGCCTTTAGTTCTGCAGAGTGGCCCACAGAAGAGGCTCCCCTCCAGAAAAGGCAGGAGCGTTCTTGTAATTTCAAATTAAATTGTGCAATTACTGTTCTTTATCGTTGCCAGTTAAAAGAGATTTGCTACTGTTGCTTACACACACATATAGGAGCTGGGAGGAACCAGAGGATTCTATAAGAAGGTTTCCTCCTGAGAGGTGTGAATTTCACAACAGCAATAAAAATGTTTGCTACAGAGTGAGAGCTATGATTTAAACACAGACAAATGCTTATTTCCCTTCTGATAGCATTTTCCTCGGTTCTTTCTGACACATATAAATACACTGCTTGGGAAAAAGACCTGGAATATTATTTTAAGATAAGATAGTACAGGTTCATAGTAATTAAGTCAAACTCTTTTTTCTATGAGAAGAAGTGAGCATGTTTCCATGGTAATTCTTTTCTTACCTTTTAAGACAAAGGACAGCTTAGAGCTACAGAATTAAGTCGTTTTCATCCCTTTCTTCTCATCCTTAACAGAAGCTGTTTCTGTTTTAAACCATCAGAGGCTCATCTTCTTTGATAAATCCAGCTTCGATATCAATTGCTAATGCAAATTTACACTAAATATTTAATGATTTTAATACTGAAGGCATGCAAAGGGTTAATAAGATACCAACTCCTCGTTTTTTCTCAGCCAAAAAATTTTCAGGTTAGCATTGGAAGGAGGGTGGGGGTGGCACAAGTCTCACTGAAACAATTTTACCTAATTATTGAGTTATTCCAAGGCGCAACTTCAGAGATTTAATTGGCACCGCAGCAATGACAAATTTGGCCCAATGTAAATTCATCTCTTCCCCATTGTTAGGACTCCTCAAAAGAATGTTTTTGTAACCTATTTCTGAATCCAACCATTGTGTTTCATTATGATTTTCTTTTGATTCTGTTACCATGTGAACAGTGAAATACACATAACCACAGCTCATGATCTCAGAATATCAACCGAGGGGTATTTTGTGCTTCAGAACTGATTGGAGTGACTCAGAGCATCCTTTGAAAGTCCTTTGAAAAAGTCGCATGTGTGTTTAGATCTGAAAATTAATTGGGGATTAAGGAACCAAAAAGCAGGCAAGGGAAAATTTTGATCACCTCAAACTCTCTACAAGAACTTTGCTTTGAGGAAGCCTTTACTCTAAATCCTGTCTTTATTGCGGATTAGATCCTGGGCTGAAGTAAACTTGATTAGTTGCATTGACCAAAATGACTCAAATTTAGTGGCGTTCCAGCATGCAGTAGGCTGAAGCCAATTTCCAGGAATTGAAAAATTGTGCATATTCAAGACACTATTTTTCAGATTCCCAGTATGTCAGTAATTGACTGCATTTATACTCTGCTTAATTTATACAGGCGGGACCCATAAATTCACCCTGCAGAGTGACACACTGTCCGTTTACTCCTCATATGAATACTGATTATTTATTTCTTAATTGTACTATTAAGCTTCTTACAGACACAGGCCACGATGTCTGACTCCATCTGAGGAGCTCATCCCACACCCTCTGGGATTAGAAAGGAAACAGAGCAGGTCCAGGGAGACAGGGCACGAGCAAAGGGGGCCCTGGAATCTGGGGTTTGTGACAGTGCAAGGAATAACAGAAACAGCAAGGATTTCAGATCCCATGGTGAGCTCAAAGGGGTTATAAAGGCATACTTTTGGTACTAACTTGGTATTGGACAGCCAATACATAAAACTGGGCTCCAGTTTTATGCACTGGGCTCCTTCTGTGGCCTGACTCGACAGCTTTCACACAAAAAAGGGAAGATGCAGGATGGGAATCCCTCAGGGACAAAGGGAAGATGCAGGATGGGAACTCCCAGAGGACAAAGGGAAGATGCAGGATGGGAACTCCCAGAGGACAAAGGGAAGATGCAGGATGGGAACTCCCCAGAGGACAAAGGGAAGATGCAGGATGGGAATCCCTCAGGGACAAAGGGAAGATGCAGGATGGGAACTCCCCAGGGACAAAGGGAAGATGCAGGATGGGAACTCCCCAGAGGACAAAGGGAAGATACAGAATGGGAGCTCCTCAGGGACAAAGGGAAGATGCAGGATGGAAATCCCTCAGGAACAAAGGGAAGATGCAGGATGGGAACTCCCCCAGGGACAAAGGGAAGATGCAGGATGGGAACTCCCCCAGAGGACAAAGGGAAGATGCAGGATGGGAATTCCCAGAGGACAAAGGGAAGATGCAGGATGGGAACTCCCAGGGACAAAGGGAAGATGCAGGATGGGATTCCCCAGAGGACAAAGGGAAGATGCAGGATGGGAATCCCTCAGGAACAAAGGGAAGATGCAGGATGGGAACTCCCCCAGGGGACAAAGGGAAGATGCAGGATGGGAACTCCCCCAGGGGATAAAGGGAAGATGCAGGATGGGAACTCCCCCAGAGGACAAAGGGAAGATGCAGGATGGGAATCCCTCAGGAACAAAGGGAAGATGCAGGATGGGAACTCCCCCAGGGATAAAGGGAAGATGCAGGATGGGAACTCCCCCAGAGGACAAAGGGAAGATGCAGGATGGGAATCCCTCAGGAACAAAGGGAAGATGCAGGATGGGAACTCCCCCAGGGATAAAGGGAAGATGCAGGATGGGAACTCCCCCAGAGGACAAAGGGAAGATGCAGGATGGGAATTCCCAGAGGACAAAGGGAAGATGCAGGATGGGAACTCCCAGGGACAAAGGGAAGATGCAGGATGGGAATTCCCAGAGGACAAAGGGAAGATGCAGGATGGGAATCCCTCAGGAACAAAGGGAAGATGCAGGATGGGAACTCCCCCAGGGGATAAAGGGAAGATGCAGGATGGGAACTCCCAGGGACAAAGAGAAGATGCAGGATGGGAACTCCCCAGGGCACACCACAGCTCTGGGAAGGGCTGCCAGCCTGGCTCCATTTGTGCCTTGCTGCACTGAGTATCAGCCAGTGAGCATTACTGCTCTGCTCCACATCCTGCAGCACCTCTAGCACCAGGATGAACACAGGTGGACCTGGGCTTGCTCCCCACGTGGGAGTCAGCAACAGGAGGAAGACACTGGTTTATTTTGGGTCTCTTGCCATTTCATCCACCTCAGGGAAACTCAGTGCTCACCACCTGGGGAAAGCTGGGGGGGTCACAAGGCCTTTCTTGTGCAGCCAAAAGGTCACACCATGGCTGCAACCAAACATGCATTTGTCAGAAACTCGTTGGAAGCTTTTCAGGGGCTGCTCAGCTTCTGCTGCTCCTTTCCTGATCTAACTTCTCCAAGCTGCACCAATCAGTCTAATAGAAAGTGTGAGGGGGATTGTTTTCCTTGTTTTCTCCATGTAGCTACCTGAGAGTTACCAGCCATGTATGCTAACAAATGAAGAGTTTTTCTGTGTGACAGATGTGGGTATGGGAGCACAGACAGGATCTGAGCAGCAGTTCCCATACTGCTTTTAGCACTGCTAAAATCTCAGGAGAGGCCAGGAGCTAACAGGTGAGAGGCAAACATCCATGCCCCTCATGCCCTTTGGACTGTGACCTCTTTTCTTTACCAACAGCTGTTCTTGACCTGCATTTTGAGGCTTGTCACAAACTCTGTGTGGCTCTCCAGCCATTTGTGCAGCTGTGAGGTGACAGAACCCTCCAGAAGAACCAGTGGGAGACAGTGGACAAGAAATGTTATTCCCTTCAGTAATTCATTTCTCCCTGGGAATGCTGAAGGGCTGCTCTCATCTTCGCAGGAGAAAAGCAAGCTGTTCAAAACACTGCCAGAGCAGAAAAACCACTGGGGTTGGGTAATTCCTGCAAAGAGCAGAGGAAGAGGAATTGCTTGCATTTGAGAGAAGCTGTGAAAGATTTCTGGAAGTGTTTCTGGACTGGGAAAGAGAGACAGATCTGGGATGCGTTCAAGACAGATTTCTGCTTGCCAGCAGAGGCATTGGGCTGGGTTCAATGACCTGACTATAAAATGAGGTGGGTAATGCTGCCAACTCTTTGAAATAAAGATTATCTGGGTTTATTCCCAGCTGTGCTACAGAATCCCCATGTAACTCAGGATGAGTCACTTAAATTCAATTTTATTCTGTTTACCTGTCTGAAATATCAGAGAGCAGAGTAGGTTATTTCCTCTATTCAATTCCTATTCAGATTATAAATGCTCTGGTGCAAGATTGCTCCTCCTTTATGTGGAGTGCCCAATGCCAGGTCAGCAAGGCTCTTGCCTCAGCTGGGGGCTCTTGTTTCTCACATAATATACATTACAGAAACTGCTCCCCTCTTCCCTCCTCTGCCAGAAGTCTCCCTTCCCAAAACTGATCCCGGGGTGCTTCCACTGTCCCCTGCTGCTGTCCAGGTGGGGTGCAAGCCATGTGTTCCCTACTCTCCCAACTAAGGAGAGGACAGGGGGCAACCAGCTCCACATTCCAGCTCCACTTCCACATTTAAATGCCTTCTCTTCCCAAGGAGAAGAAAAGGAAAACCAATTATAGATGGTTGTTATTTTTATTTAAGAGCAAAATCAATGACTTTTATGTAACTTTTCTTGTATTACCATAATGTTAGCAACTTTAGCAAACATCTTAAACCAGAGGAGCTGCCAAATTCTCGAGTGGCCACACTAGATTTATAAGCTGCAATTATGTTTGTCAGCTGATAACCAGAGACCAGATCAGTTTTCACCAACTCAGTAGATTGGAAGTGAATATTTTATTACCTTTACCCAATCTTTCTTTTCAGATACAAAGTGCTTTTCAGATACTGGGCAGTGACTTTTCTAAGGAGCAGCAGGAGATGATTCTTGGTCAGCAGGGCAGAAGCTGAATGCCTCTGTCACGTGGCAGTGCTCAGAAATCACAAAAGCAATTCTTCTAACCTTTCTAATACCTAAAAAGGGACTTTAAGAGCTCTTCTGCTCACCATGTTTCCACACACTTCTGGACTGTCAGACATCTTTTCAGGACTCTCCTGCCCAAGTAGTGCCATTCACAGCCTGATTTGCTGCCGTGGACACAGAACTGTGCAAACAATCTCTGTTTCTTCTGGATGTCTCTGCCTACCAGCCTTACAGTCTGGATGCACTGTGACAAAAGAATCCTAGGTGAGCTCCAGAAACAAATTAACTTTCCATTTTCAGATAATAACTTCCTGGAAAAAAAAATAAAGTGAGCTATTCTTCCTGTAGTTCACAGTAAGATTGACATTCACTGAAAATTACTGTTCATTTCAAATATATTCTTTTACTGCAAAGACTTGATCCATGGTGCATGCTGGGGTAAGATATCACTGCAGAGCCCAATTTCCACAAAAACACAGTGAAATTAAAATTGAAATTAAAAAGAGAAAGAGGTCTACCTGAAGCAGCAGTTCCAGGATAGCCAAGAATAAAGATTTGGCAGGGAAATATGAGTGTGATGTCAGCTCTGCAATCTGGAGCGAGTGCTGCTTTTTTGACTTAATAACAGTGAATGTCAAATTCTTCAGGAAAGGAATTTGCAATGTCCTGGTAACAAGTCTGCTGAGGAACTAAATCGCAGTACATTCACCACAGTAGATTATCTGTCACTCATAAAATCAGTACTTTCCAAGTCACTTCCTAGCATGGCTCAATATATAGACACAGATAAAAATATTTGCAAAACCCAAGCACATCACCACTGTGACGCCACTTTCTTAACTGATTTATAACTTCAGGCTTTAAAGGGAAGTTCTGCAGCAAGCAACCTTATACTGGTGTGACAGTAATTAAATTATCCATTTCTATAAAAACCACCATTTTCATTGACCAGATAATAAGAAGGAATGGAGACAACAACAGCTGGATCATAATCAAAACAGAAGCAAAACCCCTCAAAACCTATCTGGAGGGATCAAATTCCTAAACTGGGGAAAGTTGGATAACCTGGTTCTCATCCCACACAGGCATAAATCAGGACTAAACCTGCCCAAAGCCAGACCAGGGTGTTAATCACACTGATGGAATCGCAGATGTCATCAGTGGGATGGAAACAAGGGAAGTAGTGTTAATGAGATTAGAGCCCATCCAAATGGTCCTACCTCCATGCAAAAGGATAATCAGGCTCTGATTAGACAACTCCTGCATTATCACTTCAAAGCAGATGCAGCAAAACTTGCTGATGGAAGAAGCAGAGTGGAAATGGAGCATACTCCTATCCACTGAGGGATGATGGATGAGGGAAGAGTAAAACAGAATCACTGCTGGACAAGAGGAAAAGTAAAACTTGAGACATGAGGAAGAGTTGGTACTGAAGCTGTGAGCCTCAAAGCAAGTGAGGATGGTATCACATTGCTTAGCAGGGGTGACAGCAAAATGCCTAATGAACATTGAAACTTCAATTTGACAATCACTCAGATGAGAAGGTATCAGCTTGACTAAAATTTTGAGCCACAGGTACACGGAATGACTGTTATTATAATTGTTTTCTGATTTAGTTTGCCTATAACCCTCGATGAAGCCTGAGCAAGCTGCAAGCAGGGCGGTGAGGCCCCAGTGCAGCAGCACCTCTGATGCCCACAGACACAGGGGTTTGCCTCAGGGCAATCACCTCCTGCTGTCCTGGAGGGCAGAAATGCCAATTCTAGAGGGGTAATGCCAGGATAATCTTTTGCTTTTTCTTTTATACCCCTCTCACAGACTCTTTTATAGTTTGATGTGTTCTCAGTGCTTTTAGCCCACACACTGTGACTTCCCAAGGCTGATAACTCAGCTCAGCCCCACGGCACTGTTAAACCAGGAGAGCAAACATCCTGGGAGCCCCAGACACCAAGGGCCTCTCCAGAACACATTTGGGAACCTCAGACAGGCCCAGCCAGGGGGAAGATTCCTCACAACGAGGGCTTCACTCCAGCCTCTCACTGGGGAATCTTTGATAATTATGTTAATTCTGCAAGGCATATAATTGTGTGCATTTCGGTGTAACAGGGTTCATGCATTTTCAGGGCATTCCACCTGGACCAAGTGCTGCACCCAAGGATGCTGAAATAAATCCCGAGGTAAAGACCCCTTTTCTCCACAAACTGTGTTTTGATTTTAATTTTAAGACCAGGGAAAGGCAACAGAGGGTGTTACAGTAAAGAATGAAGTACTGAAAGGAGGACAAGGTAGAAGCACCAGCTGGGAAAGAGAGGTGGCAGCTGCTGATGGACATGATGTGCATGTCTGCCTGTAGGGTGAGCACAGAGGCCCTTGGGGACAGTGAAATTCATCCCATAGCCACCAGAACCTGGTGCAGCACAGCCTCCATCCCTCTCTGCTAAGCCTGGCAGAAGATGTGCACTGAGCCTGGCACTGGATTTACAAACAGCAGGAGGGAGTTCCCACCTGAAGGAAGAGTGTTCACAGGAACCACGCACTATCGCTGAATAATTATGAATTTGTGTGCTGTCTCTGACCTTCAGTCCCTGTGTACCTGCAGAGACTGCAGGTATGAAATAAAAACAGCTCCCTGCTGAAGTGTGCCTGGATACCAATCAAAAATACCTTCCTTTCTTGTGTTTGACTGAGACACACCAGCACAGCCCTGCAGCTGCCATTCCTCCCTGTCAGCTGGGGCCTCACACTGCAACTCGCTCTGCTTTAACCTCCAGTGATGGCAACGTGTCCAAGCAAAGCACAGCAAAGCACTGGGAGGAAGCTCTGGGAGGTGGAGGGAGATCCAGTTCCTGTCCCAGTGATGGCACAAACAAGCCTTGGACTGCATTCCAAGAAGGAGGATTACTCCAATAATTTGCAGAAGTGATAAATTCAAAGTGGGGGGTGGTTTTAACTCAGCACAGCCCCCCTGATTTCAGGGAGATGGCAGAGGAATTTGCCTTTCTGAGCATGTTTTGCCAAATTAAGCGGCGGAGAACTGTTTCCACAGTTTCAATGGAGATACACAACTTCCTACCTAGTGGTAATTTAATTCTCTGTCTGATAGACAGGAAAATCCTTTCAGTGAATTATATCAATGTCTAGCTTTTCTTATATGCTGCCAGCGCAGGTTTCTTGTAACACAATGGCCAGGACTGTGAAATTTCATGATATTTGCCAGGCAAATTGGAAGTACAAGTGATGCTGTAGCTGCAGTCCCTGCTTGGCTGGTAGACCTGAAAAGCCACACTGATCCTTCCTGGGTGCAGTAAGATGTAACCTTTACTTTTTCACTGCATCTTCTTTCTTTAGATCATTTTTGTCATTCAGAGCATTGGCAATCTTTCTGGCTAGGAGAGCACAGAAATGTTCAGGTTATAATATATGGAGCATCTGAAAGGTGTGACAAGGAAAGGAAGCATTGTAATCATCTCAAAGAGATTACAGGGAGGGGAGATGTGGCATTATAAGAAGTATTTGAGAGGCAGGACTAGGAGCAGATATGCAGTGTGAGGAGATCACTGACACAGTACTGTAAAGAGCACTCAGCATCGAGGGATGGAGAGGGTTTGAGAGATAGAGTGAAGAAGAGAATTACCCTACAGAGAATCTGAATGATGGCACAAGAAAAGGAGATTGGGGACATTCCTGAACTTTTTATCAGAACTGTAGGATTCATCACCACTGCAAGATGTTCAGGAAAAGGTGCTTTTCCCTGGGTGGTGTGGGACTGGGACGAACAGGGAAAAGGCTGTGGCAGCTTTGGAGCTCCTCAGCTGTGAGGTCTGACTGAAAATGTGCTGAGAAAAGCCTGATGTGGCAAGGTGCTGAGCACCTTCAGCAGTGACAGCAGGGGACAGCCCTTACAAAGGTGCTGAGCAGCCACAATTCCACTGGAGTCACTCAGACCCGCAGGGAGTCACCACCTCTGAAAAATCAACTCGTGGGAGCTGAAGGCACCCAGCAGGTTCTGCTCTGAAGTGTCACATTGGGGATATGACAGCAAAATCGAATAAAATCTCTCTCCACACATATACAGGAGCAAGCATACACACACACACAATTATAGTGTTTGCCACACTTCTCCATCTTCCCTTGTTAAAATGATAGTAAAATTATAAACTGAATTATAAATTAAAATGATAATTATAAACCCGCAACATTTAGTGAGGGCAATCAGAGAAGTGGCAATTATCACAGTGGGTCTGAACACCTTTGGTGGCCACGTAGTGGAAAGGAAATAACAGCATATCTTGAAAAACAGTACAAACATGAAAACTCTTCTTAGCTACAGCAAGCTGCTTTTGATTATTTTATTCCTGCTTTAATAACTGGCGGTGATGAATTGCAGCACACTTGTGACTGTGCCTTGGGATGAGAGAAATTCTCCTCTTCCGTCCACCAAATAGGCTCAAGCCCTGATATTCACATAAAGTCAAGATCTCACAGCAATCCTGCTTCTCTTGGGTAAACATTTCCCTGCTCTCCCAAAGCACTGACCCATCCCACCCTTCAAGGCAAGGTTTGTACCACTGTGAGCAAACAGAGTGTGACAGCAGCAGTGTAAGGGTGGCTCAAACACACTCACAACTCTCATTTTGTTGGGGCAGACCAAGGGAGGTGCTCCTGGTGACACAAACCCTGTGAGGGTATGAGGGATGGTGGGGCAGCTTCTGGGGGAGCACACACACACCGTGCAGCAGAACCATGCACCTTCTTCCCTTTCCATGCTGACTCTTTCACTTGTTGTTTGCAGAGTGGTGGTGAGTGGCCTTTTCCACAGATTTGTCTCCTTTTTCCTCATGCCTTCACACAGACTTTGTGTGATGCCTTTCCCTGGTATTAAAATTAAAACATGGTTTATGGGGAAAAGAGGTTTTTACTTTGGTATTTATTTCAGGATCCTTGGGTGCAGCACTTGGGCCAGGTGGAATGCCTCGAAAATGCATGTACCTGTCACACTGAAATGCACACAATTATAGGCCTTGCTAATTAGCACATCTATCAAAGATTCCCCAATAAGAGGCTGGAGTGAAGCCCTCGTTGTGAGGAACCTTCTCCTTGGATGGGTCTATTTTAGTTTATGAAAATATGTTTTGGAGAGGACTTTGTGGTTTCTAGACTGTTTGGTCTCCTGGTTTAACAGTGTCGTGGGTCTCAGCTAAGTTATCAGACTTGGAACGTTAAAAGTTTGTAGGTTAAAAGCACTGAGAATAAATAAAATTATATAAAAGAGCACGTAAGAGGACTATAAAAGATAAAGCAAAAAATCATTCAGGCATCATGTGTCCCCTGATTCCTGCCAGCCCAGCTTCTGATGGACCTTGTAGCAGCTCAGAGCAGAGTGTCCCGTGCCAGCTGCTGCAGGCTCAGCTCTCTCCTCAGAGGGGTTCTCTGAGCCCTCCTTCGTTTGAATGTGCTGCCCTGCTCCTGCTGCAGGAGCACAGAGAGCACCGTGAGCTCTCCAGAGGCTCCAGCCCGAGTGGGGCAGGTCCCTCTGCCCAGAGCATCTCGGGGCTCTCCGGAGGGATTCGTTCTGCAGCTCAGAGTAGATACTTGACAAAACCCAGCTTCAGAACTCAGTCACAAGCTGATCTTTTCTTTGGGACTCAATCCCTAAAGATCACAAGAAGGGCTCTTCAAACTTGGATTAGTGCAATTTGCCTTTTCCACCTTTCTTTTGTAGTTTTAAAAACTGCTCTTATACAATTCCTTTTGCAAGAAGTGCAGCACTTCTCAAACCTGAATATAAAATTAACTGGAAATACTAACCCTGTCAAACGACTGTTCTTACTGATCAGCCCTCAGATGTATTCTGATGTATCTTTCCTTCTGTACAACATAAAATGTAGTTCCACTTGGCTCAGAGCGATGCCTCTTCATGATAACACTTTCCATAATATTTGAGAAAGCCAGACCAGTCAGTCAAAGCCTTTCCTCACCCTAATGTCTCTCCAGGCTCCTCGGCTTAGACAAGGAGATTTCTGAAGAAGTGTCAAGGTTACTAAGGATGCTCGGAGCCGAGGAGGAGCCGGAGCGAAGCGGGGATGGAATAGCTGCCCATGAGAAGGGAGCTGCAGCAGCCGCCCCGGCTGGGGCTGTGTCCAGCTCCGGGTGAGGCTGGCTGGCTTCACACGGGCGAGCAGGACACAGCCGAGCTCTGCTCCTCGCCAGGCAGCTGCTGGTGCCTCGGGGAAATGGCCAGCGGCTAAGGCACGGCTGTGGGGTGAGTAAATGAGGTGTCAGTGCTGCTGTCGCCGCTGTCGCCGCTGTCGCTGCTGTCGCTGCTGTCGCCGCTGTCGCTGCTGTCGCCGCTCTCAGCACGGGACCGCCCTGATCTCACCCCGCCAGCATCCATCTCCAAAAGACATCGCTGGAGAGGAGAGCTGCTCAAAGATAAGGAGCACTAACCATGATAGCAGCTCAGCTAACTGCGACCAATCTGTTTTGTCTGCCCTGTAACATCTCCGGCGTTGCTCTAGATAAGGCACAGATTCCGGCTCAGAGCACAGCGCGCTAGGAACTCTCCTGCCTTTTCCCTGATCTTTTCCTGATCTTTTCCTCATTCTGCTGCATATTTTTTGTTTATCATTAGCACAAATTATGATGGGTGTCTGTACAATTTGAACAACCTTTCCTCTAACAGCATCATCTCAGTCTTTTTTCTCTCTAAGCTGCAGTTCACTACGAGGGCTGCAACAGCTTTAATGTTTAACAGAATCTTTAGTCTGGCAACCATGATTAACTCGTCTCTACAGAGAAGTGCTATTTTAATAAGACCAAGTGAAGAGTTCTAAGAAAATCTTTTCCTTTCTTTTCCCTTTTTTTTTTTNAGACATCTAAGAATTAAGACTCTGTAACTAAAGTTTAGTTACAGCATAGCCAATTCTTCTGTTGGCCCCTTGAAATATCTTGGAAGGTTTCCAGCAGACCCAATTATTTCAAATAAGCTTCAGAAGTTACATTAAGGGCAGCGTAACAGAATCTGTGAATGTATTCACTCTTTGCCTTGCCTTCTTCTGACCTCTGATTTATTTCCTAATAAAATATTTAACATAACTTTTTCTAATTTTTATAGGAGTTTCTGGGGCTCAGACACTGACATTATTTGACATGTAAATTATCCAAAAAATTTAATAGCTTCTTTAGGGTCGTGGTTATGTTTTGGAGCAATAACAAATTAGGAAACCTTGTTCCACCATGCTTAGCCAAAATAACATATTGTCCTTTCTCAGGAGGCTCTTAAAAAGCCTCATAAACAACAGCATGCCTTGCATTAGCCTCATTCTCCAGCAAGGAAAGTCATTGTCCTAAAAAGCTGGACGTCCTCTTCAAAGTTCGAGAAAGAGCAGTGCCAGAAAAAGGTGAGGAATGAGGTGATCTAAATGCCAGAAACCACCTGATGTCTCCTAATATTGTTCAAACCAAGGTGAATCACTTCTCATAACACAGGAAGATTTGGAAATTAAAATATAACGACATAGAAGGAAAACGAATGCAAGTCTTCATCTCCCTCTTCCCTCCCCCAGTTCACAGCCCAGTGCTGTTGGATGTCTGGCCTGGATTTCAGGATTTAGCCAATCTCAATACAACACCTACAAGGACCAGAAGTTCCTGTAGAGCTGGGCCAGGCAGAGTGTGAGGTCAGGTTAGGAGCAGTAAAAGCACAGCAGGTGTCCTCCTGGTCAGATCTTTATCACACACCACAATGCCGTACAGAAAGATTTTTAATAAGGAACATAACGGGAGGAGAACTCTGGAGTACCTAATAACTCTGTACCTCAAAAGCCTGATGCAATTTTTGTTTGGTTTGTTTTATTGGAAACCCTAAAGAAATTGATCTGAGAGCAAAACAAGGACTGGGGAGATGGCTCTGCTTTTGACACAGCTTTAGCCTGTTCCACTGTTCATCTCCAGCCATACTTGGCACATCACAAAAATCAATATCGAGCAGAGGTCTCTGATGTTTCCAGAAAGGAGGGAGACTAAAGAAAAGGTGGGTGAGGTTATAACCAATGTGCTTCCTAAAGAAACTTGTCTCTTCTGTGGAGCAGGGAGATTTCTTGGTCCTTGCCTCCCTTGTAAAATTCATTCCTGCACGAGCAGTATAAGATAATCACGTTGGAACTGGATCAGTGGAGAAGTGTGAAGAATGTGGCAGCATTCAAGTTTCTATTTGAGAAGAGGCATTTACCAGTCTTGGGAGAGAGAGAATAAGAAAGTGTATAATTCAACATTTCCTTTTGATCTGTAAACTACTTTTTTCTTCTGAGTTAATTTGCTTAAAAAATGCACAAAGAGGGAGGGCAGAGCAGAAAGTAAATGTGCTAAAATGTTTGACAGAAATTCAAACGTTTGTGAAGAAATGCGTTTGTTATTCCACGCACAGAGAGCATCAGTATTTGCTTTGCTTACTTGGGTGCATAAATCTAATGGCAGGAGAAGTCTGAGCACAGCATTAGGCTGGAGACAGACTCACAGAGCTGATGCCCTTTGTCTGCAGGAGGAACGAGACTCCCTCTAGCAGCACCACTGCAGGGGCAGTGCAGGGCATGCTCAGGGATGCTGTGTGCTGGGGCAAGCCTGGCTTCTCAAAGATATTGCTTAATCCAGTAAATGACTGCAGGCTGCACTGATGGAGCCACAGAATGGGAGCACTGTGCTGTGAATTCCCACGCAGAAGACATGGCCTGGGGAAATGACAAAAGGATGGCTAATACCCCAAACAAAACAGTGAAAAAGCAACTGTGTTGGAGCAGATTATGCTTTTAAGAAGGTAACACCACCTGCACTGGGCTGCCCAGCCTCTTCCTAACAAGAATTTTGTTTAATGTCATGCATGGAAACTCCACATGAGCTCCACCTATGAAATGGAGAAGGATTAAAAGTGCTGCTCCCCTGAGCCACCCTCTTTCTGTGGCAGGTTCCTGGGGGTTGGTGGGGCTGGGTGAGGAGCACTGCTGCTGGGCAGAACCTGTCTCAGCTGGGGACTGCGTGGGACAGAGCTGCAGGAGAAGGACGCTGCAGGTGCCCTGTTTGTGTTATGGCAGGGGTAGCTGGAGGAAGATGCCCTTTTTCCTGGAGCCACAGGAAAAGGAGATGGTAGAAGATCAATTTTCACCAGGGAAGGGTCACGCTGTCTATGCAGCACCCACCTGGCACAGTTTGCTGGGAGGGTGAACAGCTCCTATCACTGTGCCAGGCAGGATCAGGAGCTTCCCATTCCTTTCAGCCAGGCCAGTGAAGCCCAGAGGGTGCTGAACTCCATTTGTGCTGGATTGTACAAATCCAGCTGCTCCTGAGTCCATCCCATTGCTGCATGTGTTACTGCAGCAGAGCTCAAACCCAGCTCTCCAGCCCATCTGTGAGCAAACCCACCCACAGAGCTCTGGAGGACACGAAATGCTCTGTGCCCAGCGAGGACAAGCACAAGTGGAGCACCAGGGCAGCGTCTGAGGGCATCTGCTCTGCAGGGCAAACCCAGCCTTATACCCACTGCTCCTGCCCAGATGGACCTTCCTGACCCATCCCACCCAGAGCCAGCTTAGCTTGTTGCCTTTCCCTGGTTTTAAAATTAAAACCAAAACACAGTTTATGGGGAAAAGAGGTTTTTACCTTGGTTTTTATTTCAGGATCCTTGGGTGCAGCACTTGGTCCAGGTGGAATGCACAGAAATGCACACACCACCCTTCATACACTGAAATACACACAATTATAGGCCTTGCAAAATTAACATATTTATCAAAGATCCCCCAATGAGAGGCTGGAGTGAAGCCCTCGTTGTGAGGAACCTNGTGAAGAACCCAGGAATGCTGAGCTCCCAGGTCTCTGTGCCCCAGAAGGGAAGGATCTCATCCTCACCAGGGCTGGGGGACAAGTGCTGTGCTCCAAACCAGGCTGTGACGTGGAAAACACAGCTCCCAAGGAACTGGCTTTGAGTGCGTGGTCCTTGCTGGCTCCACACAAACCATCAAAGTACTTCAGAGCAATCTCCAATTTCCAGCATCGCTGAACTGTTTGAATTCTTCTTCTTTTTTTTTTAAAAAAAAAAAAGTACAAAAAATCCAGGTCCTTGCTATGCTATAATAAATTACATTGAAACCCCGCATCAGTCAGTTTGGACTCTGGAGTATTTAAAATCTGTATCCTAATTTTGTGATTTAGACCTATTTATATGTAAATTAAAAAAAAAAAGACTACTTCCCTATTATTTCCCTTATGATAAATTAGTCTGAATTAGTGATGAATATAAAGAATTAACTCTTATATTCCTTATGTTTTGGCTCATTTACAAATGTCATAAGAGCCCATTAGACACTTAAAAAAGTATGTCAAGTAAAAATAAAATTCTCTACAGAAAACAAAGTAAAATGTTTAATGATATAATGAAGACTCATTAATGTAATGCTTATTTTAATATTAAAAATTCACAAGAATTGTCATAGCTCTTGTCTTAATCAGATGAGCTTTTGTAATATTTATTTGTGTTGTAATTTCATAAATATTTATACATCCATTTTCAAACCTTACTGGTCTTTGCTGTATTAAATACATTTTAAAGTTGTTAATATTTGAGGAGTGTTTTCTCCATGTGTGCCAGGCAGTGCCATGTGATCAGAACTGTGGTACACAAACTTGGAGGCACAAACCTCTGAGAGGAAGCTTCCCATGCCAACCAGCTACAGGACAAAACCTCTTTTTTCAGGATATGTCTGGCTCCAAAATGTTGTTAAACATGCAGGGTGGAGGATCAGTGCCCCCATTCCTCCCCTTCCCCTCTGCCTGTGCTCTGTGACCAGCGGATGGTGGAAATAATTCCAGCCCTGGGGACCTTAAGCAGTACTTCCATAAAAATCACAGTTTCAAAGAAAGGAACAACCTATTCCTGAGCATCTTCTGTCTGTGGGCTCTTGGCCCATAGGGCTGTGCCCTGCTCAGAGAAATTAAGTATCACAGTGCCACAGTTCATTTTATTTTGGGCCCAAGCATTTGCAAACTTAAACTGAGTTAAAGCAGGATGTGAACATGAGAATTTCTCGAAAGACTAAAGTATTAGAGATAGCATTCAGCATTCTGAATTTAATGTGTATGTAAATAAATGTGCTATGGAGCCTTTCAAGTAAAAAAAAAAAAAATTAAAAAAAAAAATCAAACATTAGCCCCGACTTGTGGAAACCCTTGGAGAGTTCTTTCATTACAGAAAATCCCCCAAACAAGTAACTATCACATCTGAAGGAAATTAGCAGCATACATTTTGGGTGAAAACTGGCACAAGTTCACACACTGCTTTGGAGAATGGGCACAAAACACAAAACTCCTTCACTCTCCTCTCAACTCTACCACTTCTTACATCTTCACTTGTAGACAGAAATAAGATTTTCCATTTAATTTATTGGGTACCCAAGTCCCACTGTGGTCTCTGCAGAGAGGAGAAGTTTGGGCTTCAGCAGGTCAGGCCAGCAGTGAGTGCCTGAGACTCAAATCTGCAGCCAAAGCCTTGGAATTCCATGGCAGGATGACCTCTGAGAGCCCTGGCTGCTGACTGCACACAGACAACCAAAATCCACAAAATCACAAGATGCCTGTGCTTCTGAGCCCTCTGATACACCCCCGTGAGCTAAATACCTAGACACCCTTCAGGAGAGTTTTTCATCTCTCTTGATTTGCCATCCTCTTTATAATTTGTGCAGTAATATTCATAAACAGTAATTATTTATACGCAGTTACGGACCTCTTGAATTTGATTCTCTTCTCACTTAAGCTATAAATATGGAATAAAATTAATATGAGTCAGAAAAATGAGGGCCCTGAAGACTAAAATATATGTAAAATCACTTACAGTCCTCCAACTTTTTAAAGAGATTTTTTACTTTAATATTCTCCTGGGTTGCAAACACTAGAGGGGAAAGTTTACATCCAATCAAGAACACATTTATTGAAGTGCTTAAAAATGCACGGAAGTAGTTCTGCTAATATTAAGTTTTCTAACTCTCTCTCTCCTGGATTAAAAACAAAGCAAGCCCTTTTATCCCTGACATTTTAGCATTTGGAACACATCAAAATGTTTCTTCTGCTGCGCTGGAAAGAAATTCTAATTTTCTTGTCCTCCTGCGTTCGAGGCAAAGAGGCCAACACGGAATGTACAAATTGAACTCCTTTGCATTTCCAGGGGAGAAGGAAGATGCAGAATTCAAACACAATTCTCTGTCCCTCTGGGCTGCTATCTAAGGCACAAACCTGACCTCTGCACCTTCTGAACCTCACTTCGGTGTCTTTTTGAAATGCAAGTTCAAATCTTGCACATTTGATTGGGTTTGCACAGGAACCAAATAAATAGCTGTGCTACTGAGGTTGGATTAGACGATTTAACCCCTTCTGGCCTTCGAGCTTCAATATCAAACCATGAGTTCTTCTGAGATTTAGGTTAGAAATGGAAGAAGAACCTGGTGGGCTCAGGAGACATCATGAGGATTTCACCACTTTGGTTCAGAGCTCATGAAATCTCTTTGACCATGGCAAAACAATCACTCACTGGATCACTCTTGCTCCCAGGCCTTTAAAAGCCAAGGAAAACACAAAGTTCTCCCAGAGCAGAGCAGGCTCTCCTGTCCAACACCGCTCAGGATTTAACACTCCACTGTGAAGGTCACAAATTAGTTATTTCTTTTTTCTTGCGCCGAGCGCAGATGTTGAGATGAAGGTGCACAGACGAGGTGAAGGGAGAAGAAAACAGATGGAGAACAATTCTGAGAAGGAAGCCTCACAGTGTAAACCCACCAAGGGTCTGTGCCCACCTGCAAGGTTCAGCAGGGCCCTGTTTGGCAGCAATGCCCCTTCCCAGCTCCCAGCACCATCCCAGCCCAGCCCTGGTGCAGCATTCCCCGTGGCTCTCACTCACTCTGACTCCTGTAATGTATTCATCCCAAGCAGCAGCTTCTTTATTATCTTTGCCATTTTACAAAAACGAGCTCAGCTGAAAAGGACATTCAAAGAATTGGGTGTTTTTTTGTTTTTTATTTTTCCTCTCCTGGAAATGAGTGCTGAGGGATGCTCACCATAAATTAATTTTTCAAGCTTTGTAGAGGTTATGTAAATTTGCAGAATGTTCTTCTGATGTTTAAGCCACATTTTGACAACAGCTTCAAAAACTGGTCAGAGAACTCTTCCTACTAACATCTGCTTGTTGAAATATATGTAATGACATGGTTGTGTAACGCTTCCCATTGATCTCTGGATGCCAGGTGATCACTCAAGCTAAAAAAATGCATGTGCACACAATGGAAAAGGGGAATTTAGATCTTAAAAGCAATGGAATGAGGGGGGTGGGGGGAAAGCGGTAAATTTCCTTCACCTTCTTTAAATTGGTATTTTAAAAGACCCAGCACAGACACAGCTACAGTTACAATGGTGACCAAAATGCCCTTGACTCTTTATTCTTTCCCACTGCTCTTCTTGGTAACTATTTTGTCTCCATTATCACAGCCTAGTAAAATAACTTAAATTGGGATCCTCAAAACCACTCCCAGTTTAGGCTTTTTTAAAAAAAAAATAAAGTTTGAAGCATCTCAACAGCTTGTGGAAAAATGGGAATCACTGGGATTTGCTTTGAGGTTCAGCTGTTTGAGAAAGCTCTCAATTAAAGCAGAAGGGAAACTGTTTTACAGTGTCTGGCATTCAACGTCTGTAATGCTTTTGTCACAAATGATGTCTCTTTTCAGCAACATGGTCTCCTTGCCACCAACATAAGGCTCAGTTTAATTTAAAACACAATTTAAAGTTCTGTACGCGGTGGGAACTCTCTCTGTCAAAACACTCTGCTGAACACAATGGGTGCAGCCTCCTTTCAAGCCTGCTGTGTTACTTTGGAGGAACACAGACACACTGGCAGCTACACAAGTGCCCAGAATCATATTCAGAGAGTAGCTGAGGCAGCTGGGCTTGTCCAGTAGATAAAGATTTCAGTTTACAGGCAGATGTGACAATAACTAATAGAATTCCAGCGTGATCAAAGTAAACTGCCTTATCTGGTAAGCTGGCTAATGTTTACTTCCAAATATATAAATTTTAATTAAATATAACAATAGAAAGAAATTTGCAAATTTTCTCCAAGAAATTAAAGGAGGTTAGACTCTCAACTTAAAATGCGTGAGAAAATATAATGAAGAAAATATTTCTCCCCCCATAAACAACTTCGCTTTGTTTTCGAATAGCTTCCTTTTATCATGGAAGTAGAAAACTCAGCATGACTTGTCTAAAAAGCAGCAAAGAGGATTTGGGATTAGTTATCAGGGAGAAAAATTGTGGCAAATACTGCAGGTGACAAAAGTGTGCAGCGAGACATGCCTGGCTTTATTGCTGGTTCAAAGCAAACAGGCTGTGTATGATCCACGCATCAGCAAACCCACTCAGAGATCCTCTGCTGCCAGCACGGGAAACACGACTGCCATGGAACTCTCCTCCACTCCCCCAGCCAAGAATCCATTATTTATGCACTCTCTGAATAATGAATTGTGACTTTTTTGTTGTTGTTGTTGTTAGATGTGGTTTTGATTGTTAAAAGGTGCCCGTGCTCTCGATGGCAGCCGGTGAGGTTTGGTGGTGACCTCGGTAGTGCCACACCTGCCCTTCCACTGCAGTGACACCACTGGGAGCTGAACCAGGGAGTTCTGCTCAGGCAGAGCTTGGAGTAACGTCCAGGCTGCCATTCAGTGGCCTGAATCCCTTCCAAAATAGAGGGAAACGCTTGACTGACATGCCAGAGCACGAATGACAAGCAAGACAATTGTGGATTTCTACCTAAACACGTAAGCAACAAACCCGACAAACCCTTCTGGACAATATTGCCTTTGGACACATTGCCTTTTGGCAATATGGAGAGCCTGAATTTGGAGATATTAAAAACATGGGGAAACAAGCAGTGTTGATATTGGCCATTCCTGCTGGCGTTAACCTTGTTGAGCGGCACTGCCTTTCTGTGGGTAAGCCATGATGTCACTTGTCACATTGTCACTAGCCGTGAGGATGAACACATGCAGCAGACCCTCAGTGAGGCCAGGAGGAGCTCCTGGGAGATGGGGCAGATATCTCCCACTATGGCTAATTTCAGTGCCTTCATCTTGACTTGACCTGACAGATGGCAATGATTCCTTGCTGGGTTGTTTTTAATGTTTTCTTTCTTCAATATCTATTCTGTCAGCGTTCAAACAACTTTCTGGCATGTTGTGTCCTTGCTTATTTTCAATGAATTCTTAGGTTAATTATTTATATTATCTTGAAAAGTGATGAGATTTTGAAAGCTGTTTTACTCTCAAAGTCATTGGAAAAGTCAGTATCAGCACCAGATGTTAACTTTTACGAAAGGACATGAATACAGATTTAAACAGTAATTGGCAGAGTCCCAAAGTCTGGAAGGGAGCATGTGGATAAGCACCCAAAAAAAGGGTGTCCTGCTCAGACCACCATCTCAACCATTGTCTCATTCCTTCGTTTTTCAAAATTTGGTGGAAAATCTTTCCAGCCCAGGTTTAGCACAAGTTTCCCAACATTACCCACATCTGGTCAGGTTAGTCCAGCTGTCAAGACAGACTTTGCAGTGGCACTTCAGCACTGTACACGAGCTGGAGCTGGCAGCAAGGAACGTGAAAATGCAGCATGACAGGAGAGAAAGTGACAAATCCCTTCCAGAATCCACAGATTCACTCTTGAGTTTCGGGTAAAGTTTTGGACTGGTTACTTCTCTTGACAAACTGGTGATGAATTTCCATGGAGCCAGACACTGAGTTTGATTTAGAAACGCTGCCCTTCCGCTCATGAAGCTTTAATTTAGCTGCTGTTATGAAACAGCAGCTAAATCCCCCAATAGGGATGACTAATCAGCCCCTAGTTAAGTTTATAGAAAATACTGCACAAATAACTACACTGAGCTATAACCCTCACTATTCCCCACGTAAAACACCGAGATAAATTAATAATAAAAGAGTGTTTAAAAGTGAAAACTTTAGAACACCATGTAAGTGCAATCTCGTCTAGTTTGAGGTACTTCACTAGGTTTTGTATTTGTGTGTTGTGTATCCTTGTGTCATTTTCCTGTATCTGAAAATCATCCACCAAAATGTTCTGCAGGTGAACATTTTGCAGAGCATCAATCATGTGTCTCCCATCTCCTCTTTCTTTGAAAGTAACTAATTCCTACTGCTTATTTAAACTGGCAGAGTGCCTGCTTTATTATCAGTTAAGAACTTGTGCACAAAAATGACACCAGTTTGCATAATTATCATGAAATAAGACAGGCTTTTTTGGGGGTAACAATCTGGTAACTTCATAATAAATCTGTCTGGAGCAATCGTAATTACACAGTAACTCATCTTAATACATTTGTATTCGCAGCAGATAAGTGTGGTGATAAGAAGTCCCACTATCATCTGTGATTCACTGAAATGAGAAATTGCACACAAACCCATTATATACTGCGATTTCTAGAGCTTTCCACCCTGTCTTAAAGGCTGACTGCAAGAGCCCAAGGGTTTGTTTATCTAATCTGGAAAACAGCTTGAATTTTGTTTTTATTTTTTCCCCATAACCAATGGTATAAAAACGGCATCAGAAGCCAAATTTCCAGTCTGTGTTAGATTTGTGTACATTCCAAAGTGTGAACACACGCTCCTTAGTTCAGTCAGCACCACCAGTTGTGCATGTAAATGGGTTAATTGCCTGCTCACCTCTTCCCAAAACAAGCAAATATTCAATGCACACAGGGACACGTGCACACACATATCTCTTGCATCGTCCAAATGAAAGGCTCTTTGTAAATACAGCAATACGTTGACTCTGCTTTTATAGGGGATGATGATAAGAAAAGGGTCTGAGGAAAAACTCTTTGTTTGGCAGAGGAGCGAAACAAAGACGGGAAAAGCACAAGTTGTGATATGTATTCCATATGACTGGATAATGAAAGGATGTTCTAAAAGTTGTTCCTCTGAATAGAGAGTTGAAAGCAGCTATATAAGCTCACTTCAGTGCTGATAAGAGCACCGAGGATGAGACAGATTTTGCCATCTAAGAGACAAGAAGGAAACTGCATGAAGTTGTGCAAAGTTAGCTGTTAGAAACCAGAAGCAAAAACTCGAGGAAAAACAGCTTAGAGAAGCACCACAACCTCTCAGTGAGATTCCTACAAACTTCTGGAACTAGGGCTCTAAACTGATGCTGGATTCTTCTTCTGTCATGGTCTTTTTTGCTGCTGGACCTGCCTTTGATCAGTCCTCGTGCCACCACAGCCGCTCCAGAAATTGTTCTCACTGTGATTCCAAACTCTGCTTGCTCTTCACCCCCTTCTCCACTCTCATTTACTTCCCAGCTTAATAAATCACATAAAGCAGATGCAGAGAAACCACAGGGTCTGTATCACTGCCTAGAGCAGGAATAAACACACCCAAGACATTCCTGACAGAGGTTTATCTGTGTTGCTTTTAAAAATTTGCAGTGAGCGTAAATCCATAACCTTCAGAACTGCTGTCACCAGAAGGAATGTTTTCTTCGTGTTGGTTTTAAATTCTCCTTGCTAAAATTTAAGTCTCATACATCTCACATTATCCACTTCTATTTCTCTAAGTCTCCCAGTTCTTTTTCACTTATTATTTCACCTCTCATCAGCCCCATTTATTCCTCATAAAATAACTCCAAGGTTTTATTTTCAATGACAGACAAAGCTCAGAAAGACACACACCAACCTTCATTCTGCTTTGGATAGTACTTTTCTTTCCTGATTCCTTCCACTTTTTTGGGGTTTTTTTCTCCCCTTTCATTTTAACCCTTCAGGCTGTGTAGGAGAGCAAGGAGTACAGAACCTGAAGCTATCAGTGACTCAGAAAAAAAATCACTACCATTCACAAACCTCTGAGATCCAGCAGACTGATGGTATTCTATAGACTGAGCAATGAGAGGAGAAGGTGCCAGGTGTTTAAATCAAGGAAAAAAGTCAACTAACATTCACATATTCCAGTTTATAATCTCTGGCTCTACAAATATTAAGCACAGAACTATCAAAAGAGAAGATTCACGGGCTGGCAATCTGATCCCCTCAGCATAGACTGTGTACAGCAATTCTTAATTGCCACTGAGCTAAGTCTGAGAAGGTTCAGAAAGGAAGTTTATGTCAATGAAATGTTGGTGGAAGCTGTGGATGGGGAAACGTAAAGGATATATAAGATTAATTTAATGTTGATGAGAAAATTTAAGATGAGGCTTGGGGAATTAACTCCAGATGAAATCTGAACTTTTATGACATATAACTAATTACACAGGCAATAAAAAGAAATTAAATTGATTATTTTATTTGACTCTTTGGTTCTAGGATTAATGCATAATGCACAACATTTGGTTCTATTTTCAGAAAGCAAGAATGACTTTTACAAGGCAAAACACCTAAACTGAATTTGGAGATGTAGAGAGGCAGTGGCAGAACAGTATGAAAAGCTGGTGCTCTCTCAAAAAATCCTGCATCTATGAGAATCCTGAATCAGTGAACCAGAGAACTAGACTTGCAGTAAGAAGGTTCTTTAAAAAACTGAATGTAGAAAGTTAGCACTGGGGAAAGTAAACAAAATCACTTCAAGAATGACTGCAAAAAAAATCTCCATGCATTCTTCTAAATTGAATGGAGAGGTAAAATATGAATAATAATAAAAATACAGAGCAGTGCCTCCCAAAGAAGCATCAGGCATCCACAACTGTAATGGAAAAGGCAGAGATCTTGATGCTTGGGTGTCAATTCTTCAGGAATTTCCTTATTCTATGGCAGTGGCTAGGAACACTGAGCAAGCTTGAGGGCCCTGTTGCACTGATCACTGCACACATGATAATCCCTGCCTCAAAAATCTCTGCTGGAGACGGCTAAAATAAGATCCAGGTACATTAAACACGAGTGAGGAGAAGGAAAGCTGTTCTGTCAAAGTGGATGCCTTCCCTTGGTCCTCACCCACCCCTGAGCACCAGCAGCTTATGATGTGTGTCAGAGTCCAGGGGAAAAAAAGGCTTTTCTCGGCTCAGAAAGCAACACACTCTTGGCAAGATGATGATTACAGTTTTCAAACAGGGAAGGAGGGGAAGAAGAGGATGAGTATCTATCTGCTCTGGGCTCCAGCAGCTCCTCCTGTTCTGCATTCTCTGCACACATGGTCCTTGGTGCAGGGCTGCACTGGAACGGGGCTCATTTCCACCTGAAGGGAGCTTTGGTGCAGGGCTGCACTGGAATGGGGCTGATTTCCACCTGAAGGGAGATTTGGTGCAGGGCTGCACTGGAATGGGGCTGATTTCCACCTGAAGGGAGATTTGGTGCAGGGCTGCACTGGAATGGGGCTCATTTCCACCTGAAGGGAGATTTGGTGCAGGGCTGCACTGGAATGGGGCTCATTTCCACCTGAAGGGAGCTTTCACCAGAACCACGTAGAGGTATCATTATAAAGTGACTCGAAAATGTTACCCTGCTAGTCTAGAGCACATTTCACAATTGTTATTGGCTGTGTCTCACCTGCACACCGGGGCCAACCTCATCTCTCTCCTGGCACTCTCAGTTGGCCTCGCACCACATCCACAACCAGCCCTGCCAGCACTTTGGGATTCAGAATGGGCCGAGTCTGAAATGAGACTTGGCTTTAGAAACTCCCCTTTATTTCCAAACAGCACTGGCAAACCTGAGCTGCAGTACAGAGAGCCCTGCTGGATAAGCCTGCAAAGACACCTCCAGTGCAGCTCTGCCAAGCTGAAGGTGATGCAAAGGATGCATTCAATGTTTTTCTCCTCTTCAGACTGGCACTTTGAAGAGACAGAATTGACACTGGGCATATTTTACTGCTGCAAATAAACCAACGTGACTAAAAGGAAAACACAGGATCAATGAAGAATTTATTTTTCATTATTTCCTCTCCAAAGCCCCAAGCTGAATCTCTTACTTTGACACTGCCACTGCATTTCTGGTGACCCACAAGGTGTCATCAGCACATGGAGCCTCTCAACAACCAAACCAGGAGCAGGTACACACTGTGGAAACTCCTCTGCAGAGATTAAATAGACTTTCATATCAACAGAACACAGTATTTTCAGTGAGCTACAAACATGCCCTGTTAAAATTATTACCATGTAAGTGTCTCCCTCTCACTCAGAGCTCTGGTGTGTTTAGCAGACTTCTACAGATCTGATTGCAGAAGATTCATTACACAGGGAATGCCCCAGCACTGGTTTCTAATATTTCCTGACCTTGTGATGTTCCCTGACTGCTGCTATAATATAACTATATGATCTCCTGATTCACTTTATTGATCTGCTCTTTAGTGTTTTAATGGAGACAGGAGCGAGGTGCCTGCAGCTGCTGGAGAGCTCCATCAGGCATTACTGCCTGTACAGGAAGGTTCAGTGCAGAGCCTGCTCCTCACAGGCTGGCAGGAGCTTGTCTGGTCACTGCAATTCCTCAGCCAGGGGCACATGTGGAATTTCCAGGCTTCACATCAAAGTCTCAGCAGCTTTTGCTCCTTTCCATGGTAGGTGTCTGTGAAGAAACCTGGGGAAAAACCCCTCAAGTTCTGTCTGTGTTCCTCAGCACAACAGAACCCAACCTGTTTGTCCCCCCGTGCCAGCGATGGGGAAGACAAAGAAGCACTGAATTTTCTCCTCTTAATGCAAGTGTTGGATCTGCTCTGGGATTTTTGGTGTCTGCCACCATCCACGCTGCTCTCAGGGTACAGAGCTGTGCTTTCAAGGGCAGTGCCCTGACTTTGCTCCCACAGAAGTTAGGAAGGCATCAATAATCTTGACAAGGACTCTCAAGAACCACCCCTGACAACCCTGTTTGGGAAACACGAAGGTTGTGACAAATTAGTCAAGGGTGACATCTTCATTTCTTGCCCACCTCTTACCTCTGGGCCATCTACATTTCCACACTTCGTTGACATTCTGGAGCTGCAGAAAGCGATTGTGACTTTCTCCTTTAACTTTGAAATATTCAAATAGTGGCTGGTAATTTTATTTTTCAAAATTTCAATACATAAGCATTTATCTCAAGGACTGAATAAAACGATGCAGGTAACCTTAGAATGCAGATAGCTCGGCAGTAACTAATTTGCTATCTTTGATACACCAGAGGTGAACAGATTAAGCAAGCTAGTTTGCTATCTACTAGATAAGAGAGGAATGTATTATCATTTTCCCTGATTAGTATCTTGTGCAGGTAATTATACTTCTCCTTTGCACATAATTAAAGTGAAGTTTGATTTCCATTCATTCTTCACAGTGGTAAAATTATCAAGTTACTTCTCAACTAATTATTTTCTGTAGTATAGCCCTGTTTCAGATCACTGTCACATTCCATTTAGCAAACACAATAGCTCTGAATAAGACTTATCACAGTCTGGGACTTTTATGCTATTAATTTGTAGGGGAAAAAATCTTTAGATGGATGGTATCCAAGCTGAAAATAAATTTCATTCTAAAACATCCAATCACTTTGTTGGTTATTTGGTTCTGGTTTTCTTTATTTTTTTTTTTTTTTTATCTGGCATAGAATCTTCTGTCTTTTTACAGTCTCTACCTTTTGGTTTTTTTTATTTGTCCTTTACTTGTTCAAGTTCACAACATTTTTTCTGGCTAAGATTCAGTGAATAAATTTATGCTGAACTTTTTTTCTGATTATATTAATTGCAGATGAGCTACACCTTGTTTTAAGGCCCTCAGGGTGCTAAATATGGAGTGATATATGTTGGCTGAGATTATTTTTTTGGGATACAGGCAGAAACACCACCATCATTGTGATTTGTGGACAAGTAGTCAGGCAGAATAAATGGGCAAGAAATCCCTACATTATCAACACATGCAATTGTTGGTTGAAACCACTTTTTAGAACGACAATTGCTTTTATTTTTTGCTTCCTGCCAGAGGCACTTGAAGGACTCTGACTGAAACTGCTGTCATTTGCAGAAGGAAAATTTAGCTCCTGCTATTATTTTCCATCTTTCCATTTAGCATCCTCTTGAAACAGCTCTAAATTACATGGTCTACCCCAATTCTGATTCTTAGATTTTATGTCACCCTACTTCGATGCTTTTCCCCTTTCTAAGAGTAAGAACAAAACATAATTACTGCTACCATTTTGCAGGTGTCAGATTTAAAGCTATCCTTTAGCTGCTGCCACTTGTGATTTTTCTTCTCCTGTTCATTGTCCTGCTTGGCCACTGTGGTTCTTTGTTGTGTTTCAAAAGCACAAGTTCTTCACATTATTTTTCCTGCTCAACTGTAGCTCTTCTCTGCCAATTGGATCAATTTGATTTTATTACAGACCACTCAAAGCTGGATTCTCACCTCTTATTCCAGAGTAACTCCACAGAAAATGATCTTTTTCTTTACTTAGCAAAAATTAGAGTAGCAACTCCCTGTCCTTTTTCCCCTCTTCTTTTTCTCCTTTCACAGCACTGAGATGTAGTATTAGTCTGCAGAGTCCTTTATCCAAGCTCGACAGTGACAAGTTCCAGTCCTCCCCACCTCCACTGCTCTGTCCCCTCAGACACACCTTGAGAGTTTGAGGTTTCCACATCGCCCCCAGATCAGTCTCTGTTATCTGCCATTTCTGTGCCACAAATTATTTGTAATTCTCCTTTATTTCACTCAGTGTTATGAGAATTGGACCCTGTTGTCTCAAAGATCTGATTCCCTTTGCTGCCCTTTCTCCTGTGCTGTTGTCAATCTCCTTTCCTTGCACACCGGCAACACCAGTGCCTTGAGCAGCCCTGAGAGAGCATCCTGCCTCTACCTTCCATCTGGAAAATTCTGATGTCTGCAAATTCCAGAGCAAACCAACCCACTTTCCCTCTGACCCCCTAATTTAGGCCTCACCCATAAGAGGTAAGAACGAGAAGTTAAAATCAGGTACAGCACCCAGTGACCATTTTGTTCCCCAGTTAATGTGGTGCCAAGCAGGCAGCATGGAAGAATTAAATCAGTTTATCAGCACGAGCAGCAGCCACTTCCCAGCACCACGTGGGCTCAGCCCATGCAGAAACCATATCCAAAATAACAGGAGCAGAGCTCTGTCCCCATCCCTGCAGGCACTGATCCAGCAGAGCACTTGAGTACATCCACAGCCTGATTGATTTCAGTGGAGTCATTATATGCTCAAAGTTTCTCATGGATTCAAGTGTTTTGATGGATTAAAGCCACAATCCCCTGATTCTGATAAAACTGGCCAGTGCCTGCAAAGTTCCTCAGACAGGGTTTTGAGGAGATATGATTGTTCACTGCGACATGGATTGTGATCACCAGTTTGATCACGCAGCTGACATCCAATACCCAAAAATAACTATTCTGTTCTGGAGGTAAGACCCAGAAGGGAAAAAAAAAAAAAATATCCTCCAGTCCTGTTATCCCTTACCTAAGCTAGCCAAAAGAAGTTTGGACCTCCTCAAGCTTAGTAAGTTTATTTTACAGAAATTTAAGAAGCTGTCTAGGTTCATACCTAGAAAATGATAAATTAAGAACTGCATTTCAAAATATGTTTTTGTACCTGGTATTTTAAATGGCTTTTATTAATGCTTGAGCTAGTCCTTTCTTTGCTTTTTCCTTAGGGGTACTGCACATGTGTATGATTTTGTTCTTCAAGTTATAATTGTGAATATAAGAAAGTGAAGTGAGAAAATAAATTCTATCCTTTTCACAACTGAAAGCAAATGAATGCTATCTTTTTTTTTTTTTTTTAATCTAAAACCAGATTTAAGAGATATGTCCCTCAAAAGAATTCTGTCCATGGATATTGAAACGAATGAGGATTGCAAGAATTGTTCTTCTGCTTTAAAAACTGCTGACAAATTGCATCATCTATGGGTGTTCAGTCCTAACTGCTGCTAGCAGTCACGATTTCACACACAAAACAGAGGAATATTCCTGCCCTGTCTCACTCTTCACCAGTGTAATCTGAAAATGGCACCGACTACAGAGCAGCTCCCCAAGTGTCCTCCAGAAATTTTGTTATGCTGAGTAAAACAACAGAAGGATAAAATACTGATTTCTTTAAAAAAAAAAAAAAGTCCTTGTCTGCTTGAGACATTGATCAGTATGTGTCAAAATTGAATATACTCCATTTAGCCATTTATTTATCTTCTAATATACAGACACAGGGCAGCAGGAAAATGCTGGAATTCTTGAAGTGATTTCTGAGACTTTTCAACAACTGGGCACGAAATGAAATCGCTCTTATTCATCCCATAAATTTGCATCTTTTCAGGTAGAAGAGCAATTGTTTCCATCAAATAAAGGAAAACAAGGATGAAGAAAGCCAAGCAGTGATAATAGCCAGTTCTTTTTCAGAGCTTTGCATCTGCAGATATCAACCCAGAACTTGGCAGACATGGCTTGTGACTACTTGTGTGGAAAAATTCTAAACCACAGGGCAGATTTCTGCATCAGAACTGAGCAGGATGTTTGCCACTGTTATAAACACCATTCTCCAGTCCTTCTGGAATTGGAAAATCCAGCAATTGATGTGGAACACTTATTTCTTCTTCCCAAAAACCTCGGCAGCTGTGGAACCTCCACCTTGCTCTCACGTGTCTCCAGTGCAGGGACCAAAGCCAGACCTGCACCATCCCCAGGGCTGGCCCTGGGCTCCCTGGGGCCCATCCCAGGATCCCACTCTGGGTGTGCAGCACTCACTAGCACAGGCTGACTGTGAATCCTTCGCTTTGCTAATCCTAAATTAATTAAAGTTTTAAAGGAATGAAAAAGTTCCATCATGGAAATAAAGCACTGACCATCAGCCCTGCCCACATCAGTCCTTAAACCACGCCTAGAAGATCCAGCCATAGCCTGAGCTCTTCCTAATCCCATTCCAACACCAGGTTCAAACACCTTCAACCATCTTCAAAAGCTGGAAGTGTAGATGAGAGCTGCACATAAACATCTCTGCTTTGTCTATTTTCAGTTTACACAGAACACAGCAGTTTCAGGATTTGGCATCAAACTTAACTAAGCCATAGTTCCTGCCCAAAATCCTCCCCAAAATCCTGCCCTAATGCTAAGCCTGTTCTTTGCAGTGAATTCTGCAAATTCTGCATGGCAGCAAAGCATCAAAGCTGCTATTAAACTTTAACATCTGCATCCAGAAGGATGTCACAACAAACCTCAGGAAAAAATGACATTTCCTCCTAAATCTTAACATTAGTCTTTTAAATAGCTGAACCGTATTCAAGAGGAATACTACAAAAACCAGGTCTTTAACATTCATCTTCCCTGATGTTATTACTTACACAAACCCGTGCAAATTTACCCAAAGCAAACTCATAAATGGTTTTGGGTTGTTTTTTTTTCCCAAAATTACCTTGTAACTCATCCTTCATCGCAGACATCCCTGTACCAGGGAACCCAAACACAAAATCTCCTCCCATCTGACCCGAATCCCCATCCCAGACTTCACAGACTGTGAGAACACTGCAATAAACCCAACTCAGAAATTTCTATTTTCCAAATCTAACTTAAGCCAACCCTTTCCCTCATCTGAACTCAGACGATTTGTCCCTGATGAAAACCAAGCATTATCTATTCTCCCATCCTGATACATTTATCCCGGAGAACCAGCAGTACTGCCACACTAACCTGATCCATAAACACATCTCTTCCCTGTCCCTAATCCTATCACTGGCCTTAACAACACCCGGGGGAGCAGAATCCAGGAGACAAACAAACAGTTGTCATTCGTCACTGCTGACAGCTTCACTCGTCCTGCAGCCCCACTGCTCACAGAGAGCAGCACTCAGCCTGAAAACTTCACTCGTCCTGCAGCCCCACTGCTCACAGAAAGCAGCACTCAGACCCAGAAAGGTCTGTGCCCAGCAGTTCTGGTCCCCCATCACAGCCCCTCAGCCCCACCCTGCTGCTCCTCACCGTGACCCAGAAAGGTCTGTGCCCAGCAGCTCTGATCCCCCATCACAGCCCTTCAGCCCCCACCCCGCTGCCCCCCTTGCCCACATCAGGGAGCCAGAGCCTGGGGGGAGCTGCTGTCAGTGCCTCCAGCCCACACCACGCGTTTGAGATGAGTGCAACCTCATGGTGCATTTCCCTGCCCCAGAGAATATAAAAATAAATTTGACTCAGAAGGGTCTGGTTCCCCAGACTTCCCTCGTGCTGAGCTTTCGCTGCAGCCAGGGGACTGTTCCTTAGCCAAACACTCATTCCTGACAGGGCAGGCAGCCTCCTGCTTCTCTGAGCCTCCAAAAACGTAGTAATAAACCTAAACAATACAGGTGTGCTTTTCCACAGTCCATTCTCAGTCAATTCTAGGTGACCAGTAGCAATTATCTAATTAATTTTATTTCCTGTCCCAACAGAAACTCTAGGTCATACATGCTTCTTTTGACCCTAAACCTGAACCCAAATCCCAACCTTAATTAAATTTGTCAAGTATATCTGTGTGACCAAGGCAGAGAAGAAAACACATTAGTCATTCATTTTGTTTGACAAAACACCTATAAACCTCCTGGAAATCATATCTGCTTCTGTGCCTAGAGGAAAAACAAGCACCTGTCTTTCCTCACTACTAACACTTTAATATTTCCATGCAGAAAGTGAAATTAAAATCAATTCAAACACCACTCCTTTCCAAACACCAATCTCACTCATAACCTTTTATTCCAAGGTGAGCTGTTTTTTCAGTCCCCTGTGGTACCCATGGAACCCATCCTTGCACGAGAAGTGATCTCCAGCAGCATTACAGCCATTCCTGGTTCCTTCACCTCCTGGAATGCAGCTTTGGATGCAGCTTCTCCTCTGCCTGTGGCCCCAGCTCCAACAACAGCCCCAGCACAGCTGTAACCTGCCCTGGGCCAAGCAGGACACAGCTGACACACGAGATGTCAGCCCCTGGGTACCTCTGCTCAGTCCTGACTTCTGGACGGCAAGAAAAAAAAGTATACATGTATAAAAACATCTTTGCCCAAGTTTATCTCTACCCTTTTCCTGGTTATGACTTGTTTTTGACCAATACTGAAGCCCAGCCCTCAGCCCTTGCAGTCACAGTGCCCACCCCGTGTTTGGAGCCCACAGGGAACACAAGAACAGATTTGATAATTTAATGTCTGCATCTTCCCCAAAGCGCTAACCCCAGCCTTCACTAAATACTTAATCACAGCAAGAACTTACACTGAACCAACACCTGCTATAAATCCCTGCCAATGCTTGCACTCGTCCTCCTCCTCTCGGCTGCGCAGGCTGCAGTGATGAGCTAAATATACAAACCTGCTCCCCACACTCAGGCTGGCACCTCCTTCTAACTTTGCAGTCGGTCACGCAGGGTGAGCTGTACCCACGGCAGAACTGCTCCATAACCACGCTCCCTGTGACACACAGGCCCAGCCCACAGCCCCACACTGTGCAGAGACACCAAGCACTGCCTCTGTGTGTGTGTGAGTCCCCACCTGGGTATGATATAGGGCATTTCTGTCCTGGTTTTTCCCCCTCGTTCCTTTGGCACTGCACGACCATACCCATAACAAGGGTTTTGTGGGTCAAGCAGACTGAGATGTGAGGTGAAATACTGGTATCCAGCTGTTTCTGTGGGGACAACAGTGTGAGGAGTGGTTAAATGTCTGCTGGTGATGCCTCAGGTTTGAACTTTTCTCTGTTCCCAGCCCTGCAGTGCCCAGTGTAACTCTGCAGTTCCCTGGAGCTCGTTCAGTGCTGTTCTCTCATGCTCACACTGACATAACAAAGCCTCTCCAGCTCGCTCTCCAAGGACACCCAGACCCTCCTGGGCCCAACAACTGCAAACCTTCATCTTGGGGACAGGGGGGCAAGCTTGGGCAAACTCCATCCTTGCCTGGCTTCTGCTTGGGCAATTGATGCTGATATCAAAGTGGGAAGAACTCGGGAGCTGTCATTGTCCATTTTGGGATGCACTGAGGCAGGAGCCTCTGGAGCCCAGAGTGTGACCTCTGAAGGCCTTTCCAATCAATCCCTCCTTTATTCCTTTATTCCTGTCTGCTCTCTGTTTCCAGGTAGACATTTAAGGCATCACTGGTAACTTGTTTTCCAGCAGTGGCACTGCTCTGACAGCAAAGAGCAGCAGCTCCTTGGGCTGCTCCTCTGCCAGGGCCTGGAAATGCCTCAGGTTGTTGCTGTTTCTCTTGGTGGGGACAGGGACTGCTCAAGTTTTGTAATGGAAGATTCACTTTCTGACCTTTCCCAATGAAAGGAAAAGCAGGAAAACCAGAGCCTCTCATCATCTCTTGGTCATTTTTCATCCTATGCAGGTAAATGCAGAGTTGTTGGGACAATCCTCTTTATCACCCTGTGACTTGTTCACATTTTCTGTTCCCCTGTGATACAAGAGTTTTGTGGACAAGAGTTATGGGGGCAAAACAGTGAGTGCCCATCCATTTCTTTGCATAGATAGCTCAGCTAAATCCCGAAGTTATAGCACTCTTATGTGATCATGAATACATTAACTCTTACTCCTATTGAACTCTGAGTGCTGCTGCTCATTACCCTGATGGAGGATCTATTACACTTTATAGATGAGGCATTTCTTAAATAATCTTGCATCTTGTATATGATACAAGGAATGCAAACCAAACGATAAACACAGAATATCAAATAATCAATGGAACACTCTCACTGAACTGCTCTGCAAACACTTTATCCACCAGATCAAATAAAAACTATTAATTGAGCAAGTTTGAACAAACACATCCATAATATTCTTGATCTCCTCAGACAATCTGCAAACAGTTTAAATGAGCTCACTCACACTAGTTCCTCTTCACAAAACCTTCCTCTTTGAACCTGCCTGCTGACAGGTCTCTCCCACCTGGAGCTGAGGACACCCACAGGGTGTGGAAGTGACAAAGAATGAGATGGGGCTGCTGGGGTGGTCACAGAGAAACTCATGTGAGAAGAGATCCCCAGACTCCCCTGGGTCATGGTGTGACCTGTCACCCTCAGGAGTCCTGGTGTGACCTCTGGAAGCCCTGGTGTGACCTCCAGAACCCCTGGTGTGACCTGCCACCTCCAGAACCCCTGGTGTGACCTCCAGGACTCCTGGTGTGACCTGCCACCCTCAGGACTCAGGGGTTCATCCTACACACACCCAGACAAGCCCAGGTAGCTTATGGGGCTTTTGCCTCGAAATTTTCTGCAACTTATTTGCTATCATTACCAATCTGCAAGAAGAAAAATAGGAATGGAAGGAAATCCATGAAAAGCACTGAACAGTAAATCACCACCAAGCACTAAACAATAAATCAGCAGCAAGCCCACGGACTTGGTGGTCCACAAAGCACACTTAGTGGTCCACAAAACACCAGCATTGCTGTTCCTTCTCTCAACAGCAGCTTTGAATTTTGAGCTAATGACTTTTCTTTGGAGTAAACTGTCTGTTGGCTCACCCTCCACAGCTGCAGCCAAAGTCTCCTAGGATAGAAACAGAGTTATTTCCCTGCACTCCCCGAGCTGCCCTCACCGAGTTGGGAAGGAAGCACCAGGCAGAACATCCTACTCACGAGGTGACTGTGCAGCACCTGTGGCGTGTGACAGGCCTGGGGTTGTGTTTGAGTGACCACAGCTAACGCCAGGGAACAGGAGCTGGACTGCAGGGGCAAGAGCATTTCTTCTCTGAATATCTGTCTCACACTCAGCACAGTGCTGCAAACACGGCGTGCACACAGCACCGACATGGCAGCTCTGTCCATCAGCTCAGGTTAGGCATGACTGTCAAATTATCAGATAAAAGCACAATTATTTTTGTTTATTACCATAAACATTAAAAATTAATTATTATTGCCATGTTTTGCAAGCTATCATATCCTTCGTGCATCAAAATAGGTTTGTGCTTCTTATTTCAAGAGGCAGGGGCTTCTCCAGTAACTTCACTTGTTTGAGGACACAGGGAAGGAAGTTTGTGAAAAATCTCTGGGTTCCATGTGATTTCAGAAATTAATTAACTCCTTGATCTCTTAAAGCTTCTGAAAGTTGCTAGAGAGAGCTACCTAACTTGTCAGGATTCACATGCTAAACACATAAAAGTAAAGTTGAACAGCATGCATAAATTAGGAATCAGTATGGAGAGCTATTAGGTGAGAGCCAATGGTAGATATCTCAGTAATTCTTTCAGACTATGTACATCGAGGAAAAAACATTTTTTAGAGATTAACAGGAGCTGCTGTGAGGTTTTTAAATTAAACTTCTCTTTTGCACAGCACCGAAGAATGCAAAGCACATCTTATTCAAGAGATTTGTCACCCGTGGACTCAGCATGCAACTCACATATAATCAGAGTGAATCATTACAGTTTGCTGTCTCCAGGTCTAACTTATTTTCAAAATATTCTGCTTTTTTTGCTTTTCTTATAATTTTTACCTCTGCAGAGGGTTGGCTAATAAATAAAGATCTCAGGTAAAATGATGTGAAGCAGATGAGGAAACCATGAAATTAATTTGGTAAGCAAAGAAAACCTTAAAATCAAGGCAAGATGAAGAAAAAACAAAACAAAACAAAATTATGATGATGAAAAAAAGTTAAAAGAAGACCTGAGTGCATATTCCTGAGTGCTATATTGGTTGAATGTTTTTGAACAAAAAAATACTTTTGTAACAGAATATTTTCTTTCACAGAAGGCAACAACTTTGGCAAAACAAATTTTAAAGCTGAAAATATGATTTACAGAAAATGGAGATTTCGATGTTTCCTGTGAATGGCGTGCATCTTTTGGTAGATGGAAAGCAGTAAATAAGCTGAGGCTATGTTTTCCTTATTTTTGAATTTCTTGCAGTTTGCTGTCTGAAAAACAAGTATGAGAAGGCAGAAGAAAAAAGTTTTGTACTTGCACATGGTATTCCAGCAGATAGGAAAAAAGGTAGTAAAAACTGAGAAAAGTTTTTACCCTTCTGCCAGCCTTCCCCTGTCCTTTTTAATTTTCACAGAGGGAAAAAGTTAACTCTCCAGAAAAAATTCAGTGATGTTCTTTCTGCAAATCCCCATGGGAGAATTCTCATTTCTGCTCAGCTCTGTTGAGAGTTATTCTCGTCCCTGGAGATAAGCATACCTTGTGCCTGTGCCACGCTGCTTTACAGATTCTTTAGTATGACAGATGCTTAAGTCAGTGATTTTATAGCCCCATTTACTTCATTGGCATTTTCAAGTACTGAACTCCAGGGCCAAACATCAATTTTCACTTATTTATCAATAATTGAGATTGCACACAGGAGGCTTTTCCCTGAGCCTCCCTCCCTCCCGAGCAGCTGTGCAGGAGGGAGCTGAGCTGCCTCTGTGCCCCCTCCGAGGCACACAGCTCTGCTCCAAGGAGCCTGACACAGCCAGGTTTTATCTGGAGAACAGAAGGAAAGCGAGGGGCAAAAAGCCCAGCGAGGTTCTGTGATGTACTGCTCCCTTCCAGGGAGCTGCGCTGGACTCTGATGTACTGCTTTCAAAAGCTGGCTACTGCTGTTTTAAGGATAAAGATAAAGGACTCAGAGCCTTCAGATGGGAGAAGTGCAATGGTTTAAACAGCAGCAGGTCCTTCCCTGCTCCTACGAGACACTGGGATTTCACAGCTGGCTGTGGAAGCCCAGCACACACATGCCTGCACCTCTCCTGGGATGTCCAAGCCGTTCAAGAGTCACATTGTCACCAGTCTGTGCCCCCCTGTCCCTGGGGAGGCTCCACAAGAGTTCATCTCCTGGCCCCTGAGTTCCCTTCCGAGGTGTCACGAGGCCAGAGGGTATCAGACCAGCTGGGTAACCTGCAGGAATCTGTGACACCGATTTTCATCCCCTCTTTGGGGTGTGTAGCAAGAGACAACTTGCAATGAGCCCCAGCGAGTTCCCATTCACATAATCAGTGTGTGATTGAGCACATTCTGAGTCTATGTGGCTCACTGCCAGGCCCAGGGCAGTGTTCTTTGGCTCCCAGCAGGACAAGGTGGCTCAGGATCAGTGACCAGAGCTGCTCACCAGGAGTGCAGGCACAGCAGGCTCACAGCTGCCTCCCCATCACTGTGGGAACACACCAATTCCCATACCTCACGGCCCCAGCACTCTGCTCTCTGCCCTTCCCACCAATTCTCCAGGCATTGGGATCTGTTTCTTTGTGTACAAGTAGAGCAAGGAGAGTGTGTTAAACTGCATCTAAGTGTTGTCATAGAGTCAGAGGGACCTGAGCTGGACATCCCTCAGAACATGGACACAGTCGGCAAGCAGCCATCAGGAACAAAGCAGTGTCAGAGCGGTTCAAGCACAGAAAGCAGGAAATTAAAAAGGGAATTTCGAGGTGCTGCACATCAGAAAGCTTGTCACCCCTCCAGACTCTTCCCTGTGAGAGGAATGTGGGGAAGCCAGTAGAGAGTGGGGACCTGGCACAGATCTGGCATCCTCGTGTGCCACTTGCAGTGTTCCTACATTTGAATGAGGCACGGAACCTGTTCTATGAACGTATAATGATAATGATAATACTTTGCACTTCAAAAGCTTCTTCTCTCATACAGTCTGAAAGATTAACGAATAAGACTTCACAAACCCATGCTAGTTAGCATTTAACTGATCACAGTGTTTACACTGACACACACGTCTTTTTTATTTTTGAGAAATAATTTCACTGAAAGCTTCAGTAAATTTCCACGAAAAGGGAATTATAATCATCAAGGGCCAAATCCTGCCTGCTGTCTCCACACTGATTCAGAGAGCATCAGGATTTGGTCCAGTTAATTTACAGGTAATTTTTCTTTTCTCTTGTATCCCATCTATCACGATCTTCTTTTGACTTATCCCCTCACTATTGATTTGATATCATTATTTCTCTTTCTTCCTCTTATGACAGTAACTCTGCCTGAGAAGACTAAAGTGAGATCAGTCCTCGAATTGCTCTCCTTGGCTGCTGAATTTTATTTTTAAGCTGCAAGTGCTCCGAAATCTACAGCATATCTGTTGAGCAGAAACCACAGCATGCAAATCAATAGACATGCCTGGGCTGCTACGAGCGAAACTCTTGACAATCCCAAAACAGAGCTGGAAAACATGGATTGGTTTTATGGTGATTCCCTGCTCCCCTCAATGACCACATGTTCTTGTTATCCTTGCTCCGACTCCAGCTCCAGCAGCACTCAGCTAGTCCTGGTTACGAGCTACAGGCAGCTCTTTATTCTCATATCTGAGCTATTTTAGTCATTCCTGATCTGCAGGAGAATGGGTTTTTGCTCCTAAGTGTTCAGTTCCTCTGAGACATCCAAAACCATTTGAAACACACTCAGAAAATACAGAGGACAGAGGGGAGGGTGGTGCTGTCTGCAGAGACCTGCCAGCCTAACCTTGCAAAAACATGTCCATCACAAACACTAATCTTCCTCTGAAAACTAAAGCAGGTGTTTCCTTCAGTTTCCCTGCTGGTTACAAATGGTAGCCCCATTCTGTCCTGCTCACTCAGGCACAGCTCCCAGCGAGATCCCTCTCCCTCTCTCCAGTTAAGAAATGTTCTCTCCGTGGGTAGGACGATAGGTCTGTGCTGACTGAGGGTGACAGGCCTCATTTTCCCATTCTATCATCATAATGTCACTGATTAAAGCGAAATAACTCAAAAGGTACATCTGAGCAGGAAAACAGTGCTGGGCGTGGAGGCAGAACCCTTCTCCCTGAGCTGATTTGGATCCAAGTGCAGTAGAACTGGTGAGTGTCCACCTAGGCATATCCTACAGGAGGCTCTACAACAAATCCCACACAGATCACCTGTCTGACAACCACGTGAGAACTTCGGGAAAAAATACATTTCTTTGAAAAAAAGGAGCACAGTGGTAAAAGGTCAGAATATGCTCAACACATCTTGTCGAGATACCCTTGGAGGTGAGAACAGTACTCAGAGTATGATTACTCCATATTATTTTGCCAGGAACTGTGATGGCCACGCTGAACAGAGCCCAGCCACAGCTGCAGCCCTGAGAGGGGGAGCTGGGTGTGCAGGGAGGCACTGCCAGCCCTGCCTGGCACAGCAACAACCTCCACGTGCAGCACTTTGGGCAGAGGCCATTCATGTCCCTTAAAAACCCTGCAGTGGCAATGCAGCCTCTCTGGGAGATGAATACCATGGTGAAACCACTAATGAGAGAGCTAATTGATTCAGCAGGTTAGAGCAGTAATGAAGAATCATCTCCTGGATGCCTAAATCAGATCGTCTGACACCTGCAGAGTACGAGTGCACCTCGTCCAAAGTAGTGGGCCTGCTGTTAGCCTGTTAATAATTCCATTGTTCATTTCTTGCTCCTTAATCTGTTTGTTTCACCCAACTTTGTGTGTTTGATTGCACAGAAAAGCAAACAAACAAACATGCTCTCTCTGTAACCATGGCATTTCACAACAGATATCTCTCGTGATTAATGCAGTTTTCAACTACTTGCAATGGATCGAGTAATCTGCTATTTACTAGATTTTAACCATTATTCTTTTCCAAGCTAGGACAGGGGCACCTTCAGGAGATTGTTGAAGGTTTTAGATGTTGTCATTTTTTATACGTTGGCTTTTGAAGAACTGACTGTTTCAGTTTGGCCAGAAATTTGTCCACTTTCCTTGGTGTTACCACCAGTTTTCCTAGGTGACCAAAAAGGACAGAATTAAAATTCTATCTGGCCAACTGCAACCTCTAATTGTTGGCAGAAAGCCTGCATGGGAATGAAGACTACCTGGTGAGTAAGAAATTGAGTGTTTGCATTCTTTCTGCTGTTTCAAGGATAGGTTTATGAAAGTAGAAAAACAATCCAAGTTTCCGTCATGGGATCAAGAGCTAAGTCAGGTAGCTCTGCATCAGAAATTCACCTGCTATAAGACCCTGTGGCACCGTGTTGCACATTGTATTAACAAATAACTGCGTCAATTTATAACCCAGATTCAGGATACCAAAGTATCAATATCTTAAGAGTCATTGCAGAGAAAGAAGCACAGTCGAGAATTCCCCATTGTGTGAAGCATGCACTTATCCTTGGGAAGGAAGCAAACATTCTTGCCTCTCAAATTAAGTATATCAAAAAGCACAGCATAAAGTGCTGACCTGGAAGGGCCTCAGCACTTTGGGCTTCCCTGAGTTGTTTCCACTGGGACACAGAGTCACTCGTGTGAGCCAGACAGATATTCCCAACAAGTCAGGTCTACAGCAGGAGTACAGACCAAATTCTCTTCCTGCAAATCCAAGTGAAAGAAAGAAGATCCAAAAAATAATCGAGAGTTTCTTGTTCAGAAACCCAAGCTGTTTCACTGCTCAGGTCCCATGTCAAAAGGAACTATTCTCAGCTTATTTGGAGGCAACACTTGTACCTGCTGCTCTAGAAATCTGACATGCTTCTCTTTCACCCACCTTCCTGCTCCTGCATCTGCAGTGAGGCACAGAGAAATCTTTACTAAAGATTTTTTTGCAAGTCAAACCTCTCTGTGTTCAGGATTTTGAACAAGACCACCCTCTTCAGCTAAATTCAATTAAAATCCTTTTAACATAAAAGAACAGAAGCGGGTAAACCAACCTGCTTCTCTGAGGTTTACAATGAAATAAATGTGCTTAAGTCCTCAACATCCAACATGTCAACAGAGAGAAACTCCATGGTGGAAAAACCAGGTCCTTCACGGAGTAACTGAGGCTTTATTAGTGAGGGAAACATTTAAATCATTGTAAAGTCCCAAATCAGACTTCCAAGCCACCCATCGGTAACCCACCCAGGGTACCAAGACCAGAATGTTTTTTTGTTCCAAGCTTCAGAGATATCAGTGTATCTGTGTCTCCATACCACCGCCAAGCAAATTAACTGAACCAAATCCCACTTGTACATCCTCCTGGAAGGGTGGTGGTGCACATGAGCATTCTCTTGTTGTGCCACTGCCAGTTCACAGCCCCACACCCTGCCATGCCCAGCACACACTGCCCCAGTACAATTCCTTTGGGCACCACCATGCCCAGCACTCACTGCCCCAGGACAATTCCTTTGGGCACTGGGATGCCCAGCACAGACTGCCCCAGGACAATTCCTTTGGGCACCACCATGCCCAGCACTCACTGCCCCAGGACAATTCCTTTGGGTGCTGTGTTCTGGACTGGTCCAAGCTGTGGTCAGCACCTGCCCCCCGAGCAGCTCTGTGTCACAAGGGGCAGGGTGACAAGGACAGGGATACAAACTGCTCAAGCCAGTACTGCCACCAAAAGAAACGTTTGTCAAACTGCAGCTTTAAGAGACAAACCCAATCCGTCAAAGTGCTTTTTACTGCCACTCTGGAAGATGTTTTCACTGAGAACAGACTGTCAATATCCTATTTACTCCACGGTTCAGCAAGGTGGGGGTTGTTTGTTTGCTTTAGCATGACAAACTACGCTCCTACTGCCACACTACGAGCAAGACTCAGTGTTTCCCTGGGGAAACAGCCAGAGGATCACAGATCCATCCTTTGCAGCTTTAGAGACTCTCCCATTGGTGTGCTGGTGATGTCAAACCCTGGCTGAGGCATGCTGCTCCACACTGCAGTGCCATCCCTCCTGTTCCCCCGTCCCTGTCACCGCTTTTGCTCGCTGCCCTCTCCTATGTCTCCTTTATTACCCAGGCTGCACTGTCATTTATCTGAGTCTGCCCTTTCCCACACACCTCCCAGGCGCCGTTTGCAGTTTCCAGTCACTGTTTCTGTGTTTGGAGGGAGTCAGACTCAAATGCTGAACATTTTGCTCCAGCAAGGTATTCTCTGCAGGGATACTTACAGCTTCTGCTCTTAGTGCCTTCCAGAAATGTTTCTTTAATAACACACATAAATATTAAAGGAAGAGAAGGAAAATTGGGAGGAAGAGAAGGAGGGTTTTGTTATTTTTTTCTGACCCAATTTCCATCCTTCATTTCAATTAGGTTCTCAGAGACAGATGAACTTCTGCATCCTTTTTCCCTCCGATACCTTCTGTACAACTCCATATGGATCTTCAAAAAATCCTGTCTTGCTCAACCTTCCCTCCCTGTTCTCTGTCTGCATGAGTGCCCTATTTCTATTCCTTATTTCTTGGTAATTGTATTCAAACACTCCCTTTGTTCTTTGTTTGCTAACCTGCATTTTTTTTTTTCCTCTAGTCAGCTTATCTCTTTTTTAGTCCTTTTGATTAAAGTTCTCAATTCATTTAGTATCTTTCTGTTTCTCCCCAGTCCTTCTAAAGTGAAACTACAAAGCGCTGCAGGGAATGCTTGTATTTACCTCCCAATTCTCTTAGCCAGGCTTTCAGGCTTTCTTGAGAGCTGCATACTACCACATCTCAAAAAGTTTCCAAGCCTACACTGAACCATTTTACTCTTCCCATTCTTCTCCAGCAATAGCAGTAACTTCACTTTCTACACTCATCACGGTCTTTTAGAATTGTGATTTGCTGCTGAAGTCCTCCCCTGATGATCAGATAAACTGAATAACCTGTGTAATTTGGAGCCCCGGCTCTGGCAGCAGAACTGTGGCGGCAGTGGAGAGGTGACAGGATGCTACACTGTGCCTGTTTCAATGCACACATTAAGCTTTTCATCCAACGTCTGTCTGAGGCAGGAAGGAAATGAGTGTTCAGCTGGAATTCTCCTTGAATTTTGTCTTGTGTTTTTAAACAAAAACTAGGGAAGCAGCAAAGAAGTGTGCATCACAGCTTGGTTTAATTTGGGCTTTCATTGTTATTTGGAAATACCATTTTTCTCTCTTCCACAGGCAACATCCTGTTTTGCAGCCTAGATGTGCTCCTACTCACCACATCAATACCAGTGAGTTCATCTTTCCATTTTCACCGAAGTTGCTTAGTAACAGAAGATGAGGGGAAAGCGTGTCCAGACTGCATTGCAATGTCTTATCTTCAGGTTCATTGGAAAAGATGGGCTAATGGACCACCAAAGTGAAAATGTTGTTCACATTTGAATCACTGGATCCATCTGATATTCCTCACGGAGCTTTTAGAAGAGTATTTTTGTCATATTTCTTTTCAACACATGTATTTTTATGTGAATGCCCTTTGAGTATGCCACATCTAAGAAATAATAAAGTATTCTCTTATTTTATTTTCTTCACAAGGCACTCTGACTGCTTTGGTAAATACAGAGGATGAGAGTTTCTCTATTTTGGGCAGACACACTTTGAGTCATTTCATAGTATCATTTTGAAAGTGAACTTACAGTCCATTAAAAGGACAGGCAATCTCAAGACTTCTTAATAGTGTGAAGCTGAGCTTAATAAAGATACAGTCTCATGGATGAATTCCTTCACTGCTATGATCCTGAGAATGATCTCCACTCCCACAGTGACTGTATTACATCGTTCTAAAGCAGAACTGCATTAAGGAACTGTGCAGATGGGATTTGCAGGTCTTCAGCTTTGGTCTGACTCTACAGTTCCTGAAGGCAAACAGCAAAAGCACAGTGCTTCCAAAATCTGCTACTGGATTTTTACTTACATTTCAAGAAAATTTCCTATGACAAAAAAAAACCCAACCCAAAACCCAAACCATACACACGCACAAAAAAATCTCAAACAAAACCCAACACATGAAAAGTCATGCAGAAATGTCAGGAGAAATCATTCTTGATCACCAGTCTCCAGAACTGACTGAGCATAGAGCCAGCTCAGAATTCATCATCATTGCAATCAAAGATGAATTTTATGCTCATGTCCTTCCCTTTGATCTTGCACTAAGGAAAGAATTTCTCCTCTAATTTTTATCTTTACATAAATTTATTCCCTACAGGAACAGCTCTTTTTCTAGAATTCTAGCTCACTGCATCCAAAGCCAACAGCAGCAGCCATCAGAGCCACAGACCTATGGAGGAGTTGCTTCCTTTTAATCCTGCTAGGTCCAGGGAAAAGAGGGAACAAAGCCCAGGAGTGTTGTGCTGGTTTTAACTGGGATGAAGTTAATTTTCTTCAGAGCAGCCCACAGTGTGGGGCTGTGTGTGGGCTGTGTGCTGGGAGCAGTGCTGGTAATTCAGGGCTGGTTTGGTTATCACTGAGCAGTGCTCACACAGAGCCAAGGCCTCTCCTGCTCCTCACCCCACCTGAGTGGGCTGGGGGGGCCCAAGGAGCTGGGAGGGGGCACGGCCAGCACAGCTGACCCCAGTGACCCCTCAGCCCACATGGCCTCACGGTCAGCACACAGGGCAGGGGATGAAGAAGGAAGATGGTGGTACCTCCCCAAGTCACTGCTACACAGGGTGCAGCCCTGCTCTCCTGGGCAGGGCTGAGCACCTGCCTGCCCACGGGAACAGGGAATGAATTCCTTTCTTTGCTTGGCTTGCACACTTGGCTTTTGCTTTACCTACTGACCTGCCCTTGTGTCNGTAAAGCAGGGGATGAAGAAGGAAGAGGAGGGTTTGGAATGATGGTGGTGCCTCCCCAAGTCACTGCCACACAGGGTGCAGCCCTGCTCTCCTGGGCATGGCTGAGCACCTGCCTGCCCATGGGAACAGGGAATGAATTCCTTTCTTTGCTTGGCTTGCACACTTGGCTTTTGCTTTACCTACTGACCTGCCCTCGTGTCAAGCCTTGAACTCTATCACTTTTACCCTCCAGGTTCCCTCCTGCCTCCCATCAGGGGCAGTGAGTGGCTGTGGAGCTGAGCTGCTGCCCGGGGCAGAACCCAGCAGATATTTCTGCCCTTGCTGCAGGACCAGCACCAGCCCCAGCACCAGCCCCGGGACAAGCAGAGGGACAGGGCAGAGAGAGCAGAGCTGTGCTGCAGTGATGCCT
>VZRF01009895.1:89-107217 GCA_013396875.1 Vireo altiloquus
CCTTGGCTTGCAAGAGCCTTCTGAGGTCATAGAGTGCGGCCTGGGAGCCATCCCCTGCATGGCAACTGGTGAAGAGCTCTGAGGGCCGCGCCCAGGCTTTCCTTGAACATCTCCGCCTCACCTGAGTCGCCCATTCCAAAACCAGATCTCCCTTTCTGAGACAAAAGTCTTCCTAATGTCCCACCCAAACATCCCCTGGCACATCTTACATCCCCTTTGTTTTTCATCTGCTCTCCCATGTCCTTGTCTACCTGGCAGAATCTGGCTCTAATATGCCTGCAGTAGAAGAGGCTGTGCCAATGAGCACTGCTCAACTTTTAGGACATTCTGTGGGGCTCCTCCTCTCCTTCTCCATTCTCTCCTTCTGTTCAAGGAAGTAGCAGATCGGGAACGACCTGCTGGTTTTCATCATGGAGTTTGTAAAAGAGGAAAGGTCAAGAAGTCGACGGGGAAAAAGCGTGGGGCTGGAAAGCAGAAGATGATCTGTTCTGGAAGAGCTTTTCAGGAAGCAAACTGTGCTCTTTTAATATGGACTCAGAGCAGCACACACAAGGCAGTTCTAGGATATGGCTGCTGCAGCAGTGGGACAGTATCAAGGTCTCCTCCAGTCCTAGAGCCCTCAAAGTCGAGGGTGAGATATAGCTATAGATCAAGCGCAGAGATGGAATGAGCAGAGGCAGTCAGCTTATTCTTGCTTGAAGAAATTTGCCTGAAATGCAGCACACACTTATAGAATTCTCTTTACCATCTCTAGGGAAATCACTGACACAGGAGTGCAATAAAGAAAGTATTCTAACATCTCCCAGGGATATTGGGAGTTGGAGTGGGGTTTTGGAGTGCAGTCTTTGTTGGCCAAGATCCGGGAATGGTGCTCAATAAAGTGTGGCCCTGCTTAAGGCTGCCCAGCCATGGCAGAGATGTGCTCAGGGCGTGGTGCCAGTACCTGCTGGAGTAAGTGTTGCTGGCAGACTAGGGACAATCTTAGCGGGAAGGATGGAGCTACCCAAGGCTTGGCTGCATGGAATGCACAGGGCCTCTGCCTGGGGACAGTGGGGCTTCATGTGTGGTAGATGTGCTATGTTTGAGGCACTGTACCAGGAGTGGAGCGGGGTATGGAGCTCCGGGAAGCTGTATGAAGAGAGGCTGAGGGCTCATGGTCTGTTCAGCTGGAGGAGACTGAGGGGAGACCTCATTGTAGGTTTATGTTTTAAAATCTGTAGCATCTTAAGGCCAATCTTATCCACACAACCCTAAGGTGAAGGGGTTATACAAAGCTGAACTGTCATCATTACAAGACCATTCCCTCTGCAGTTCATCAGTGCAGCTCTGCAGCAGGGCACAGGTGTTTTGTTAGACACTCCTGGAGCAGTGTGATGTTCCAGGCCTAACCAAATAAAAACTTTAATCTCCTCTCATAACATGAGAGCTGTTATAATGCCAAGCTGGACTGAAACCTTTCTTGCTGTGGAGTCAGTTTTGTTTAAAAATGGCACAAGGGCTTTCTTTTGTGTTTCAGGGTGGTGGTTGTGGTTGTGGTTTTTATGCAGCGAATGGATCAGAGAAAAGATAACTCCTGGACATCACCAAATCCTTTAGAAACCAACCAAACAACAACACATCCAAAGCAGAAGACTTTTTCATCTATCTAAGAAAGAGAATTAATTACTAACATATTCCAGGTATTTTAAGGTGAATTTTTTGTTTGCTTAAGCTGTGGCTGCAGTATCTGCTGAAAGAAGGTGTCATGGAAAATGGTTTCAGCAGTCTCAAATTGTAGAACCCTTGTTTCAGCTAAATTACATACTTGGATGTAAATTTGGCAAAAGAGCATCAACAGAGGCTTTTGTGAGTTTACTCTAACCACTGGCTGAAGGACAGCTGGCCAAATCTCATCCCTAAAATGATTTGGATAATGTTGATTGGGAAATGGAAGAGTTAAGCCAATTGATTCCACCAGCACTGTCCTTCAGTCATGTCTGTCCTGCCTTACATTAAATCAGTAAAGCAGAATCTTGCAATTTTTTATACGTTCTGGTTGAACAATAAACTGAAACTGCAGAAGTAATTAATTCTTTCTAACCATCAATTTGAATTACAAACAACAATTACTTTATTGTTCCATTTTCTCTGATCTCTGTTTTGAGTTTACAGTCACTTCTGAGGTTCTACCCTTCTAGCCCTTAGTAGTGGTTTCATTAACTCTCTTTACTCTGGCATAATGCTCTTGAATGCTTCAGCGTCAATTCCTCTGAAACGGTATGAAGATCCAAGCCTTCAGAAAAGAAAGAATTTGGAAGAAATAATCACCCCCTGTCTTGCAGGAATGGGAGGAAAAAGAGTATTGCAGATTTTTAGACTTCTTTTGAGGAATTTCTGTCTAGAAAGTAGTTCTCTAATGAGCAATTGAAGGAAGTCACTTTCCACCTATTTACTGGTTTTTTTTTTTTTGAGACATCAGAGAACATGGGTAATGATGATAGTTGATGCTGGATTTAATTGGTACTTGGGCTGCAAAGCCATCCTAGGAGTTTGTTCTCCAAAGGCTGACACCCATTATGCTTAAGGAGAAGCTCCACTCATGCATTAAAAACTGATTAAGTCAGAAAGGACAAAGACTAGGAAGAAATCATCAGTTTCCAAAGAGAAGACAGTCATGAGCAGGGGAGGCTGGGATCTGCATTGTTCAGCATACGTAGATGTGATCAGACAAGCATGTAAATAGTGACAGTACCATGGCTTTAGTAATTTCTAAAGCCAACTGCAAAAGGTGGGAGAAGCCATGACCCTGAATGACAAGTTGATGAAATAGCAAAATTACAAAAATTCACTGACGTATGGAGTTCCTGTCATGTGAGAAGGGGCTGCATATATGAGAGTCACATTGGCCAAGAGCCATCTAAGAAGGGGGTCTGTGATAGGCCTGCACAATCTGTTCATGTTTCTTTGGAATATGGGAAAGCACTGGTCAGAATTTTGTGAATTTGTAATTGCTTGCACAGCTAGTGTAAGCAATCACTTGCAACCACTGACACAGCCAGCCTTTAAGCCATTAAATATCTTGAAGCTTTTCCAGGCAAAGCCTGGCAAAAGGACTATTCTTGTCCCTCAATATTCAGAGGTAGACAGTATTTGGAAATAGGATATTTGGCTGCCTCAGTTTTTGTTTGACATAGTACAATGATTTGTATTACTATAGTTAAAGATAGAAAAAAACAGCACTGAGGAATAGTTTGAGAAAGCCAAAATTTCTAGATGTCACAAATTATTTTGCATTTACTACTTTTTTTTTTTTTTGCATCTGAATATAAAAAGATTCAGAGATTGAGTGGGCTGCAATCTCTGGAAATCGGTTTCAAATGTTTTCAAGGCATAACACCGAAAAATGAAGACACTTGAAGTTGCTTAGGGACAAGGTTGTCATTGGCGGTATAGGGTGTAGACATATGACAGCTTTGAAGAGAACAGAACATAATGCTTCTCTGAGAAACTGTAGACATGCCACTTGCAAAGGACCATATGTTGCATCTTTTACTCCTGCTGGTGAATTGCTGGTCACACATGAGTCACTTGAGATGGATTAACTGAGAGTTTTGTGGCAAAAAAAATGGTGCAGTGTAATGCTGCCAGGAAAAATAAATCACACCAGTGCATAAAAGTAACTAATAAAGCAGCATAGCAGAGATCAATTACAGTATGAAGTGATTTTTGATGGTTTTGATAGAAAAACATTTTGGAAAGACAAATGGACAAGATAAGCCTGGCAAACACTGAGAATGGAAAATGCCATCTGGACACAGAAAATACAGACATAAATTTTATAGCAACTGTATAAAGGGAGATGGAAAATGCCTTCTAAGCCATGAACCTGGTGATGGAGAAGACAACACGGACTCATGTGCCACTAGCTCTTGCAGGTTGCTTTTTAATCTAACTTTCCAGTAGATGTTTTAATGTTCTTTCTGGCTCTGTTCTGTGCCCTTTGCATGAGGTGTTTTCTCATTTCTTCATGTGCAGTGAGAGCTCAGTCCAGAGGACAGGATACAGCTCAGTTTTCCCCTTGAAACAGTGTTGGTACTCTGCTGTTTCTGTGTCTTCTGTATTGTTCCATTTCTTCCTATCAGTGCTTAGTGAGTGGTTTTGAAATGATGGAGCCCGTGGCTTGGACAGGTGCACTCTTTAGTCTGGAGAAAAGGAGGCTCAGGGGTAACCTTACCACTTTCTACAGCTCCCAGAAAGGAGGCTGTATACAGGTAGGGGTCGGTCACTCCTCCCAGGCAATGAGTGACAGGATGAGAGGACACGGCCTCAAGCTGTACCTGGGGACATTCAGGTTGGACATCAGGAGGAATTTCTTCACAGAAGGGGTGATTAGACATTGGAAGGGGCTGCCCAGGGAGGTGATGGAATCCCTATCCCTGCAGGTGTTCTAAAAAAACTGGACATGGCACTCAGCACTATGGCCTACTTGACATGGTGCTGTTCAGTCAGAGGTTGGAATGGATGATCTAGGAGGTCTTTTCTAACCTCAATGCTTCTGTGATTCATGGATGTTAGTTACGTGAGTGCCATTGGATGTCTGTGTGTTAGACACCACATTAGCTCTCCTCCTTGGGAGGCTGCAGTGGCCATGAGAAGCTGAAGTTCGCTGTAGTTGGTGCTTTGGTGAGCAGTCTTTGCCAAACAGTGAAAAATGAGGAGTCCTGCATGACCTAAATGAACTGGAGATTGCTAAAAATGTCACAACAGGTGATGTGTGACAGAACTAGTGTAAACTTCAAAGTGGTGATTTTTAAATGAGAGATGGGAAAGATGACAGAGAATAACAGTAAAGAAACAGAGCAAATATGGACCCAAAGAAGGCAAGAGAGAGATTAAGACAAAGAGAAAATGCCAGAGAAATAAGGATGATGAGAATGTGTCCCAGCATAACAGGGAAAAGTAGTTTTTATTTTTCTCTTGTCTTCCTCCATCCTACTTTTCATTAATTCAGCTTTTTTCTGATTTTTGTTCCTTTTTTTTGTTTTGCATTCAGTTCATACTCATTATCTTACAACACTCATTTACCAAATCCCTCAGCAAAATCCAAAACCCAGCTCCAGAAAATGCAAAGGCATCTCTGCAACTCCTGCATATGTCTTTTTGTGGTTTACTAGAAGTTTAAGATTGGTTTAAAGTTAGCGAGAGTGATGACTAGGGACAGTAGATACCAAAGTTCACCAGATTGCTTCCCTGGGGACTGAACACCTGACCTGTATCTTCAAAATAGAGAAAGCTGCCTATTTTGAGGAGCTAAACCCCCAGTTTTATAATTTGAACTGTAGGAAGAGCTCATCTGCAGAAGGGGTAATGTCTGCTTGAGATGTACAGGTCTTGATTTGTGTGTGCAGGCTCAACATCAGAGCTTCCAAAAAAATTACCTTCTCAGAGTAATAAGGACTTTCCTAAATTTATTTAGTCATCTCTCTCCAAAATGTAAAATGCTGTATTGCTTAGTGAGTGCCTTTGGAATTTTTTATCACCTTTCCAAACAAAAGATGTGATAATCATGGGTGAGAGGGAAGAAATAATAGAAGAAAATCTCCTCAGACTAGATAATAATGAAGATTATATCTCCACAAACTAATAGGATTTCACCTAAGAATCTGAATAGAATGTGATAAAAATAAATTTTAAAAGTTAAGCTTTTCCACTGATTTCTAACAAGGTGTAAGAAACCCATTCTTATAAAATGGGATAAGTATTTTTGGTTCTGATGTTTCAAGGAACATCTTACATGTTAAAGTGTTTTAAGCTGCATCAAAATGCAGCAATAAAAATACAGTTCTTAAACACTTTCCTTCCATGAGCTGTAATGATAAGTAAGAAATACAAACTGAATTACTTATAGGTCACTTTATGGCTGCCACTTATCTTGCATTATTTACTAGATTGTGAGGTAGTAATTCCTCAGCACTGTTTGAAATGATGCCCTATTACAGCAGTGTAGTGGGGGGAAATTCACATTAAAGCTTGTAATACATGTTTTAAGTATGTTTACATGTTTAGTATGTTTTAAGAAATGTAAAATAACTATATGAAATAATTTGCATAGCATGACATAGCACTGCGGTATCAGGACAAGGATAAAATCAATACACATATTTTAATAACCTGCACAGTAGATTGTACTGCCTCAAGCTTAAACACCTGAAGCATTAAACACCACTTTGATTTAAGAGAAAATATTTCATAGACCTTTTGTTCCCCTATAATGTTCAAAAAAGAAACATTTAGGGGTTTTACCACCTAATTTTCTCCCTGACTATAATGTGAGGCTGGCAGCATTCCTATTCTCCTATTGTTCCTTCTCCTGTTTTTGTTCCCATTAAATTATAAAAGTGGACTGTGTATGTATTTATGTAATAGGTTGCACAAAGGGGTCTCATCTGGATTGTAATACTAAACAATAAATCAAAATGACAAAACCAACCAATTTCTAAATGGCATACAGTTGGATACCTCCAACTTTGTATAAACACATAAAAGAAGACTTTTAAAGAGACCTGTCTAGAATACTATTAACAGAGACATGAAAGCAAGCACATTTTTTGTGTATCAAAGCATCTGGAGGTTTTGCTATGAAGTCAGAGTAGCTTAAGTAAAATCAAGGCTCAAGTGAGGAGACAGGAGTGCAGCTTTGGTAGTAGGAGAATGTGGTTATAAATGAAAATATATTTTAAACATGATCAGAGAGCTGATGGGAACAAAAGGCTGATGAACTATGAATAGTTACTGTAGGTTAATCAATTACGTGCTGTTATAAGCAACCTATTAAGCCTGTGAGACACATTATCCATCTTTTTCCAAATGCTTGTGTCACTTATGGATGTGCTTACAGTCATTAGTAACAAGTACTGTTCATATTTGCTTATAAAAGCAGTTCGTGCTTAGTATTTTGTAAATTTCCATGGAAAATATGACTTATTAATGCTTCTTACTCATCCCTTACCTGGACTGATTTCAGATAAGTTGTGCTTTAAATTAAGAAGTCCAGGCTAAGTCCCGGATTCTGCCTAAATTGCTGAAGAATTCGCGTTTTGTGACTGCAGGCAGGGTTTACAAACATTAAAGGAAGTCTAGATAACACTATTATTAAAGGCTTCAGCCATAGCACTTCCTGCTCTCAATCGCTACCAGAAGCAAAGCTGTAACACTGAAGTGTTACACAAAGATAGGAAATGGGAAAACAAATGATGGTGTAGACAAACATTCATTGCAGGTCAAGTGGATTAACTGACTTACAGGGTGGAACTGTTCTAGTATATTCTGTCAGTGTTTTGTCTTTTACAAAGCTTGAACTTGTTCATTGACTGCTTTGTCCAGCAAACTTCTCTGTATTATTGAAAATACTTTTTCTTAAAATGTAAATATTGTTTTCTCATTCAAATACCTTGTGTTACATATGCTGATTTCCAAGGGAATTCTCTTGGGCTCACCTTTGCTCGTGTTACCACTGGGGAAATACTTTTAAACTGCCCAAAATTTCAGCTAGTTTTCAGAGAGGCTCAGAAGACTGAGGGGGCAGTTTGTTTTTTCAGCTTTATTGGCAGAGTTGACTGCAGCTTCTGTTGGTGCTGGTTTGTATGTGTCGAGTATTTGTCATTTTTACTGTTTCTATGGAGTACCAGCTAATGGAAAGGAAGAAGTCATTCTGCCTTTCGGCAGGATAGTTGCCTGCCATCTCTCTTGAATACTGGGTCTTGCTTGCAATTAGTTTAAAAATAACAACCCCAAGCCCTAAGACAAATCATCTGCTTTTACTTCTCTTAAGATGTTGCAGTGTACATTGGAGCTGTTGAAGGGTTTGAACACTCACATATTTATGCTTCAGAGTACTAATTCCTGGTACCTGCTGGGCTTTCAGCACCACAGGCAAGCCCTGGTGGCACGATCAGTTCTGGAGCATGACTACAGAGTGCAGTCAATCCACAACATTTGATACTCTCTCTTTCATTGGATAAGTATTTAAAATAATTTTAGAATGTTAATTAACACGTGCCTCATTGTTTCTGATGCTGGATATGCTGGTTACATTTCTGTGTTGAGACTATCAAAAGAAAATGATCTCATATCGTACAGAAGTCCCTATTTAATAGGAATGGAAAAGATTCATCATATGCCTTCTCTCAAATCACTGAGATTTCATATTGAGGGGAATTTGCCTTTTTAACGTGTTTTCAAAAGTAATGTAAAATATGAGGTGAAGAGAGGAAAGCAGCATGGGTCTCCTGAACTAAATTGTGAGTACTGATCCTGCCCCTGATACTGAAGCTAATTCTGGAGGTTCTCGGATAAAGCGTATCCCTGTGGAGATGGGGGAAGCGATGAACGAACGGATGGATACGGAGCTCGCTGGTGTGGATGCGAGCAACCATTCGGTATTCCCAGTCCAGCCTCGGCGGGAGCGGGCACGCCAAGAGGCTCAAAGCCAAACACATCGCAGTAGTGGGAGGTAGCTGAGAGCCGAGGGCTCCGCTGAGCCCAAGGCACGGCTCCGGTTTCACCCAACAGGCAAATGGATGCCTCTGGGTGTGAGCGGCGGACACCGCTGCTCTCCCAGCCCCGCAGCACAGCTCTGCCTCTCTAGGCTGAAGATCCTTCGCAGCCAGCCCCGGGATCGGCAGGGAGGGAGGCGCCGGCGCGGCCCCCGCCCCGGCGGCAGCGCGGCGGAGGGGCCCCGGCGCGGCTCCGTGTGCGAGCGAGGAGCAGGTGGGTCCCGCCGCATCCCCGCCCCGCCGGCCCCGGCGCCGGGAGCTCCCCATTGGAGCCTGGCGCTGTCAGTCGGCGGGGGGCGAGTCCCGCTCCCCGGCAGGCTGCTCCCGAGCGCTGAGGCTGGAGCCGCGGCCGGTTGCGATGGGAAGCGGCGTCGGAGGGAAGAAAGTTTGCCACGCTCGGGCGCTGGGTTGCCGGCGTCCGTGATGCCCGGGGCGGGGGGCGGTGCCTGAAGGCAGCGGGCAGCCGGGCGGCTGGCACGCCTCGCTGTCTGCTGTCGGCACTGCCATCGCAAAGTTTCAGCTATTTCCATGTACTCAAAGCCAGGATTCTAATTATCAGCCCTCCCCGCCCCCACCTCTCCTTCTAGGTAGGAGACAAGTATTTTTTATTCTGTCGATTAGAGAACTTTTTGCATGGAAATTTACTGACTTCGGAGTGGTCTCCGTTTCGGGGAAAAGGGGGGAAAGGATTTCTTTTCATCGCAGATTATTTTTGTTTTCTGGATCACAGGATTTTTGGAGCTATATGGAGGGATCTCAGGATGGTGTGCACCAGGAAAACCAAAACTTTAGTGTCCACTTGCGTGATTTTGAGTGGAATGACTAACATCGTCTGCCTGCTGTACGTGGGCTGGGTCACCAACTACATTGCCAGTGTTTATGTGAAAGTGCAGGAGCCGATCTCAGAAAAAAAGTTAGAAGAAGACAAAGGGGACACTTTAAGGATTATAGAAAGGCTGGACCATTTGGAAAATGTCATCAAGCAGCACATCCAAGGTACCACCTCATCCCTGCTTGCTCGCCCTCCTCTCCCTTCTCCGCCCGCCGCTTGCCGTGTGCAGCCTCCATCCCCTCCTGCCGTGTCGGCCGTGTGTGCGTGTGTCGCGTGTGTCGCGTGTGGGCCGATCGGCTGAGCCGTGGCCAGCCCGGAAGAGCCGGGGGAGCCCTCCCGGAGCCCGGCCGGGGAGCGGCGGAGGCGGGGGGGACCTGCGGGAGCCGCCCCCACCCACGGGGCTCGGCCTGGGGCTGGAATAAACCTCAGCTCCCTGCCTGCCTCCGCCTTCCTCAAGTAGGGGTGCGCGGGGAGGGCTCGCCGCCAAGACCCGCTTCCCATCTTGCTATTACTGTCTTTAAAAAAAAAAATTCTATTTGTTATTTTTCAAAATTGGTTGCTGCGAGTGGAATTCTTGTTCTCCTCCGCCTTTAAGCCTGACTCTGTTAATCCGTGCTGAGTCTCTGTGTTCCTTGGGGTGATGAAGGTTTTCCCTTAGTGCTGGTGTAGTGCTAGGAGCCTCTTGGGATTATAACTGGGGCAATCTCTTTGTGAAATGCCTTTTAATTTTAATGGGTGCTCTGGGAGAAGGGTTGAAGTGGGTAAGCAGTGGGAGAGAGTAAGGTTATTTCCTGTGAGCTTGGGATTTTACATGACTTTTGCTTTACTGGGGGATCTTTAGTGTCTTGCTTTATATTTTCATCATCTGCATGGCATCATAGTGTCACTCTCTCAACCTGCCAAGTGAATTGGATGGTAAGGAGGTTTGAGGGAAGGTGAGAAGCGGTACAAAATCTAGAGGGACCATCTTTCTCTGCTTCTGCATAACCTCCACTGAATGCTTAAACCCCAGTTCTATTCTGTCCCAAATCTGAAAAAGAAGAGTAGACAGTGTGGGGAAGGATACCTATCACCAGTGCAAAAAATCTTGCTCACTTCCAGGCAGCTTTGACCAACTGGCCTTCGGGGAATATGAAGCCAGTGGAGTGAGCAGGGTGGGTAATCCTGTATGAGTTGGGCTTCCCTGCTGGTCAATACACAAAACTTTGCAGTGCTATTAAAGCCCAGCTACTCTACTTTGCTTTGACTTGTATTAGTATGTTTTTAAATATGGCATATCATCATTCATTTTGTATATGCACTCATTTCTCAGGTAGTCTTGTCATCTTGCTCAAAGGAGTAAAATGCTGCTTTTTATAATGTTTTTTCCCCTTTCTTCCCTGGAGAATGGGTTATAGCAGCTTCTTCAAGTTTTAAGTTCTATCATGCAGACCTTAAGTTTTTCTTGATTCCTGAGATGAATTTTTAAAAGGAAATGTATTCTTGTCTGTGTGCCAGTGGAGTGCACTGTGGAAGCATATATGAAGGCAGGGATTTTTCAAAAGGCTCTGGCTAAGAGTGAGATACACAAAGTTAATTGACTTCCCTTATGAGGCTGGAGCATAACTCCTTCAGGTTTGTTGGTGTGAAACTCAAATAGCCTTGTTTATTTTCAAGGAAACTAACAACTATTTCCAAGGAAACTGACCACATTGGTGCTTTTGGTCAGTAGTTCTCAGAGTAGCAGAGAAAAGGTACATTTACATCAGGGGAGAGTATAGCATGGATTAGAGCATAAGCTTTTTTTTTCTTTTTTTGGTGACTATCCATAAGCCAAACCAGATGGTTTTTTCCTTAAATAGTGCTCATTTTAAAGTTATAGAGGGTCTTTCAAAATTAACTAAGTGAACAGTTTGGTGATAAGTACTGAAATATTAGGGGGTAGAAAACAAGCTTTACAAGCTTCTCATGCCTTATTGAAACTACGAAGTCTTAAAGATAAATAAATAAAAAATCACAGATCCTTAGCTCAAAGTGGATTTAATGTACTTTTATTTGCCAAATAATTATAACTGGGGTTCTCATAGGAATTCCTCTGGCAGATACTTCAGAATAGGATGTTACTTTAATCAGATTTTGCTTAGAATTGTGAGATGCTGTGAATTCTGGGTCGTGGTGCAAAAGTCATGGAAGTTACTCAAAGAAATATCCCAAGCTTGGCTGGGTTTGATTTGAACTTGAAAGTCAGCTTTAAGAAATTATATGTTTGAGAGTTCTTGCCAGAAGTGGAGTAAACCAGCTGCTGTAATGGTTCTAGACATGGTTGTAAGGATTATCTGTAGTTTGCTATTAAACTTTTCCTTGGACCACTTCTTTTTTGTGTTGGAGAGAGGTCTCAATAGCTCAGATGTTCTGCAATGCCGAACAGGCATGAAATTAGCACAGGTAATAGAATTACATTCCACAGGATATCCTGCAAATGCCAGAGAGCTTTAGCTGCTGCATTTTACACATGAGGTTGCTCTAATATTTCATTTAATTTGCTTTCTGATTGAATTGTTTGATTAGATGCCATCTGGGAATTCCTTTAGCACATACATTGCAACCCTGTAATATTTTATCAAGCGTCCTGGAAATAAGACATGTCTTCATATAAAACTCCCTTTAAAGTATGTATTTTTAAAACGACATTTTTATGGCAAGAAAAGTATCAGACTGAAAAGGGATTTCCAGATAAGAGAGGTTCAGAGGGAATCAAAGCCTGCATGCCTTGTGTTTGGAAGGAATGGTATGGAGAGGGAAATCCCGAGCCACAGAAAGAATATTCTTGTGGAGCTAAAGCTCGATGCTGAAACTTGAGCTGTCTGAAGCCTGGGAATCCTGAATTCTTGGCTTATGGCCAGATACAGCTCACAAGATAGTTTTGGTCAAATGACTTTACCTTTTTGCAATGATGACGACCTGCAGGATTTTCTGTGGCAGTGTATTGTGGGATTGTGATGTTAATTACACCTGAATGCTCCCCAGCATTCTGTACCAAGGAGATTCTCCTCCCCCCCGGCCCAAATCTTCAGTAGGAGACACATGCTCCATGCTAGCAGGCAGCCCACTGAGAGAAACTTTTAGTTCTCAACTCCTTTTGAGTTTGCAAACAGATTGGTGCCTTTTTTGAGATTAATTGTGTGTATGTGTTTATGTGTATGAAAGAAACTGAGTAAAAGACCAGATGGGTAGCTTGATACAAAATGCAGCCCTTTCCATGCCTGATGAAGGTGTGTGGCACATGGACTGTGTAGGGGCACTGAGCTTTATTCCCAGAAAGTATGCTTGGGAGGGCTGAGGTTAACAAGCATCAAATGAGATTAAAAAAGTGTGTTCTGTTGAGTTTCCAAGCACCAAGAAACCCCAAACACTCTCACTTTATTAAAATCAATACAAGAGTGCTTCAGACAGATCACAACATATCCTTCATCATAATAATGCATCATGCATTGGCTCTGACACCAAAAGCCCTAAGTCCTATGTGCAGTTGGAAGATTCGGTGAGTGGGCAGGCTGCTCTTAATCTGATACTTAGTTTGTATCAGTGACAATGTGAAAAAAACTAGCAAAAAGGGAGAAATATATTGGTTTCTGTAGCCTCACTTTAGCCCATCATAGTTCATACTTTCATTTTCCTTGAAAAGCTAAGCTATGATTAAACCCATATCACTCAAAACACCTCTGCACATCATCCTGTCTTATTATGCAATGTCATTTTAGTATTTTTCAGCCTTCCAAGTTTTAATCAGATGATGTTTATGTTCCAGAATTATCTTAAAAGATTATAGGCTATGAAATCTATGTCATGAACTTGCTTCCTTGCCCCCACCCCATTCTTCCTCTCAACCCCTTGGACCTAAACAGAATTACTAAACAGTTGAGACATAGCCCAGATCTAAACTGAAGTTGAAAAACACAATTCATTTCTGGACTAGCTGAATTCTTAGTTGAGGTTGATGGATGGTTACTAAGACATCTGAAAACAGGGATTTTGGTCATCCATCCTTGCAAGCTTGCTGCATCTGTTCTTATCAGTGGAATATCAGGCACTATGTGGACTTACTTGGGAAAATTTGTGAGAGAAGAGTTGTTTACATTATCTTTCATTCTGCTGCTTAGAATGATTTGCTGTGTGGATTTATTTGAGCTAATATTAGCTATCCCACAGTTGGATATCTGATCATTCTCTGTGGTCAGCTGGGGGATGGAGAGGTCTCCAGTGTGTGATTCACTCAGTCCCTGTGTCAGGTGTCAGGGTGAAATGATTTGCTTTTAGAAACTGCATATTTTGAGCTTGGGAACTAGGTCAACCCACATTCTTAACTTTAGCCTGGGAAAGGTTTGAGTAAGTAAATTTTGTGTTTCTTATCTACCCTTTATTTCTTGATCTCAAACAAAGAAGAATGTCTTCTGTCTTTTGCAGCCTGGCTTAACTAACCCTAGCTGGGTTCTGTAAAGTCAGCTCAGTAGGATTCAAATGGCCACTCCACCATGTCTCTTACTCCTGAGTTACTTTCCTTTTGGGAATAATTAATGGCTAAATCTCCCCAGCTTATTTCCCTCAAGCTCAAAAGCAATTAGGCATGTTTATCACTCACTGCAGCATATTTATTCTACTGAGAGACAAATGAGCACCAGGCAGCAGCCCTGGGAACTCTCAGCTCTTGCTCCACTGCAGAGGGCTCTGTATTCCCTGTCTCTGCAAGCAGAGAGATCTGCTGTCCCAATGTAGCTAATTGCAATGGAAGCAACTCCTTGCATATGTAAGACAGGCAGGATTAATCCCATTATTTTTTCTCTTTAGGCTGTGACTTCTCAAGTCATTCTAGATGGCTGCATGTCAGTGCAGATTAATTGGAATTTAACTTTCATGTTCTGCCATGCTTAGGGATGAGTGCACTAAAGAAACCTTAATATAGTTACTTCAGCTGGAAGACTTAATTTGCTGTAAATTTTCAAGCAATACTGGAGGTGCAGGTATTTCAAGGACAATCTACTGAAGTCTTATTGTTGTTGATTATGTTGACTACAACTTGATTATATATTATTACTATTATTAAAATTAACCTTTTTGTGCTTTTAATATCTTTAGCTCCCTTCTAATTATATTCTTGGTGGCTCTTCCACTGAGGATTTATGTCACTGGGGTTAGGATGCAGTGGGCAAAACTGAGGAGTGGTAGTTTGGCCTTATTAAGGTAACTGGATTTCATTACTGGATATCGAATGATTCCTTTCATGATTAAAGTTGCTTTCTTCAGAATGAGGTTTCTGGTTTTTTTTTTATTTTTCATTTTCCTGATTGTCATCTCGATTGCTCTGTTTCTTCAGGTTTATACAATGGGAATGGCATGACAGATTTATTTGAGATTGGTTCTTTTGACAGAAACAAGAAAAGTTTTATTTGGCTACCGAGTGAGAGTGAATGATAGCTTTGTAGTTGGGAAGGGAATTGACCTGGATTCTGTTTCCTTCAATCATGACAATTTCTGTAGTTCACATGAAAGTCTTCAGCAAAAGGTTAAAAAAAAAAAAATCAGGAGCAGAGCTGTGACTTCCATGCCCTCCACAACTTCCCTCATTGCTAAGCTAGAAAAGTTTGCCTATTTCTATGAAAAAGTTCATTTTTGTTGACATTTGTTATCTCTGCATAATGGCACAGCCTCAGTGGAAGGAGAGGGGTTTTTAGTGCAGTGTTTGAGCAGATGATGGATGGGCTGAGCAGAGATGGAGAGAGCTGTTCTGCTTCATGTCCTGCACTCAGTGCTTCGTTTGTGCCACTCAGGTTTCACTTTGGGCACTGTTGCTCAGGTTGGCACAAGCAGCCTGCAGCTGTGCAGGGATTCCAGCTGAGGTCTTTCCTGCCAGCTTGTTATTCCCACTTTAGTACTAACAAGTGATTTTTATCTCTATGACCAGAATAGAGGTAAATATATCTGAAAAGAAACATAAAGCAAGACCTACACACAGCTGCTGGGAATTGTGTGTAGCATGTGGGATCAGCTTGGTCCTGAGCTCTCGCTTTCTTATGGCATCAACCTGAGGCAGTTTTTGCCTCTCTCCACCTGACATTGCTCCCTTGCCTGTCCCAAGACACAGAAGCATTTTACTTTAATTCTGTGCTCAGAAAGGTCTTGTCATCAATGTTACACTGTGAAACTGTACATAAGCTGTGGTGAAATGGGATAAGATCATGTTATCCCTCTGAATGTTAGAGACATGACGAGTAAAGAAAATCTATGGTGATTTTAAAAAGCAAACATTGGGCTCAGATCTTGAGACAGTGGTGGTAGTTGTGAGGATGGCTTAAGACTTGGTTGCCTCCTGAGGGTGATGGGGGATCCTTGTTTGTCATTGGAACAGCCCAGGAACTCGATCATCAGCTATTAATGTATGGAGTGTGGCAAGGGACACAATGGGACATGAATCCTCTGGAGCTGGTTAATGGCTGTCCTCGTTTCTCTCAAACATAAGATTATGTTGTCAGCTGCACTTGGCCTGGAGATCAGAGACTGGGTGCTGTGGTGTCTTAGGAGTGTCCCAGAGTCCTGAGCAGTGAAGGAATTTACTGGTCCACAGTTAACAAAACTAATGAAGTTTAATTTCTGTCTAATGCAGACGTGAAAACTAACTTCATATTTTGAAAACTAACTTCATTCCTCAGAGGCAAATCCTTCTTCCTTCATCTGCTGTACTATTTTCCTTTTAATCATCTCTGGAGGTATCTTTCTGTGCTGCTCTTGGCCTTCCTCTGTAGCTTCTTTAGATATTTCTGGGCTCCTTCATTTTAGCAACTTGATAAACAGTTCAGTAACAAGCTGTTGGATTAGTGTGGACAAATACTCTGGATAGACACTGAAATTCTCAGGTACGTAAAACTTAATGCTTTGACTTCATGCTGCTGTTATCTATACCTAAATCTATTCTACAGTTGTGCAATGCAGATGTGTTCTCTGTGCAGCATTTTGTTTCTGTTTTCTCCACAAATTTTCTCTGCTCGACTGGTGTTTTGTAACTAAGGTGCTGTTTTTAACCTGATATCCTCCATTTTCTGAGGGAAAGGCAGAGATGTTTAGGAGCTGAAACCATGGTGGTCATTATTACAGTTCTCCAGCATCTCCTTTACTTGGCTTTGAAAATTAACAAACAAGAATATTCTAATTTCTCTTTTAGAATATGAAGGTGGAAGGTCCAAGCTGCTACCTTGAAGTGCTCTGCCTTTAAAATGCCAGTGTATCTTCTCAAGTCTTTGAGAGATTCTTACTATATTCACTACTTAAATTGTGTTTTAAACACATGAGATTTTTAAATGTATTATTTCTATGACAACAACGCTGTGGCAGCTGGTAGGAATCCCAGCTGTCTTGTGATCAGTGCCATATGAATGTGCAGTGGAACCCCTGACTAGGACTCCTTCATTTCCATGGATAAGGTCTGCGGGAGCAGGGCAGAGGAGAGGGATGGAGAGAACTGATATGGCCCCATTTTTACAGACTGTTGGTGGCAGGTTTGACTGGCTGCTGGAGTTACTCAGAAGAATCAGACACAAGGTCCCTTCTCCCACAGGAAGAGCCCAGGGAGTGTGTGAGTCCTGCAGCAGCCAAAGGGTGGTGTGGTGCAGCAGCCACATCTGTTGTCCACAGACACAAATTTGAGGCTGACATGAGCCCTGGAGTATGAGATTAGAGAGCTCTCCCAACGTGCATGTTATAATTAGCACATCCTCAATACCACATAATTGCCTAAATCTCTGCATGTACACTGAAAATTCTGGAGCGCAGTGACCTTATGTTGGTAGTGTCAGTAGGGTTGTGGAAATCCTGTTGTAGTTTTGGTTTTTGACATTTCCTATCTCCTAAATCAAGCCCTGTATTTTAAATGTGAATGTTTGAATTTTCCTTTTATTAGAGCTGTCACAGGTGATCTCTGAGAAAATAGGATTTCTATAAGCAGCTTTCTGAAGAGTGTAAGAAAAAGATAGTATTTCTGGGGTTTTTTTTCTTCATAGATAAATGATCACTCTAGTCTTCATTTTAGGGAGATAATATAGATTTTTAGCCTTGCTCGTATGTAATCTGAATCTAGCTAAAGATCTCTTTCATGAATCATCCAACTAATGCAGAGAATTACCTGTCCCTGCTTTCATGGTGGATTCAAATTCCTTTGAAGCTTTTCTTTCTGCGTCAAGCCATGACTTGCCAGAGGCTTTTCAAGAAGATTTGGCATGCTGGAGGTAAAAGTAAAACTGTCAGATAAACTTTTCAAGCACTGCAGACTCAGTGAGTCTGTACTCATCCATTACAGGATTATCATTGCAATGAAATTATGGTTGGAGAAAACGTCTTTTGGGATTTCTCTGTGCACAGAATAAAAAGGGCTTGCAGAACTGAGCAAAGAATCATTTTAAAAATAACCTTGTTGTATCTGTTTGTCTTTCTCTGAGGTATTTATAATTTTACCAGCTGTATATGGAATGATCGTATTATGCCAGCCTTTCCCTCTTCGACTTGTGCTAACAGGAATATTTTAAGTTGCTCAACTGAAGGCTGTGGGAGTAGTATGCTGTAATTTCTGTGGAATTTCTGATTAGAAGATGTGTTCACATTTAACAGTTTGGAGGATGAGGAGGGTCAAGGAGGGGAAAAGTACAGCAAAAGCTACAGGCTGCACAGGAATACTTGAATGTTTTATTCCTTTTTAGTTGATATGAAATTGCAGTTATTGAGTGGAAACTGTTGAGTCTCCACTGGTGTTATTGAAACTGGTGCTAATGAGTTTCTATGGAGTGGAAAGAAGCAATGCACCATTTTTGATTCTCTTCTGAAAGCCTTTTGCTTTCCTGTCACTCTCAAAACCAGTTTCATATCTAGTAGATTGCTGCAAATATTTGCTTGTTAATTAACCCCAAATCTAGGATTCAAAAACTGAAGACTTCAATCTATTTGATTTAGTTTTTATGGATCTTTAAAACATGTGTAGCATCTTTAATGAAGTAAGAAATATTTTTTTTGCATACAGCCAGACTATCATAAGCAAAATACTGGGCCTGGAACCAAAATTGTGATGCTCTTGGTCTCCAATATTATAATTGTGTGTTGTTGTTGTTTTGGTCCTGGTTTTTCAGAGTTAGAGCTTTGTGACTTTACAACATGATGTCAGCCATAAAGGATTATGACATCATTAACCTTATATGTAACTAAATGAGGTATTTCAAGCTTCTGTTTAGCTAATGTTTTCATGTGGCTGTAAAGCTGTACTAGTTTAAAATTAATTTAAAACTGTTAGACATAAACTAAACTAACCAACAATAAAAAAAAACCCAAATGCAAGTTCCAAAGGGATGTGTAAAGCTGTACACAATGCCAAGAAGACTGGTGAATTTAGGCATTAAAAGCAGCAAGAGCAGAAAAAGCTGTAACAAAATGACAACAAAAGACTCATGTTTGGATACATCATTCCCACTTGCTGCCATTGTAACAGGAATGCTTTTGGTATAGAAGTAGTTAAATCTCATTAATTTATTGTTATACTTCCTAAATGTGCAATTCTATCAAGACACATGAGTTCTCAGCACAGCTTATGTCTTTCTTACATAAAAAGACATAAAATTTGTTTAAAGCACCTTCACAGTGCTGATTCTACTACTCTCATTTGAGTACTGAAACAAAATTTTGCATGCAAATGAATATGGAAATAGGAAATGTATCTAAAATATTTTCTATATGATATGTCTGTATAAATGTACACATATGCTTTTAATGGTTAAGCTAAGGATCCATATGTCTTGTCTGGAAGGTAGGAGGGGGCTTACATGGAAGAGTTTGCAAATGGCAATGCAAGCACCAAAGCAAGAGCTTGGGTAGAGCACATGGGAGCATGTTTGCAAAATATCTGAGTGTGGTGGCAGCAGGAGCAGCCTCCTGCAGCCTGGAAGTGCAAAGGATGGAAGTACTGCCTGAAGTGCTTTGGAAGCAGGTTTTCAGATAGTTGTCAGTGCTCTCTGCAGTAACTGAGTAATAGCTGGTGGCTGGGCTGATCCCTGCCCATTTTGTCTCTTTCCCTGGATGACTGCAGATGCAGGTGGAATACTGGGCCCCAGAGTGAATGGGGAGCCACACTACTGATTTCTTGTTTGGAGAAGTAAGCAGAGCTAATTTTTATGTGGCAACTGCTAGCTCTAGAGGGTAGGATTTTAATCACTCAGTCCTGGATTCCTTTTTTTCTTAATTAAGCTGCTCTTGGAGAATTCCTAAATTTATGTCAAAGGAAAATCCTTTATTATGAGGAAACCTGGAGACCTGAAAACACGTAAAAGGAAATTCAGTGTTGTAATGTGGGAAACATTCCTTAGCTCCTTGCAGTAACAACATGTCAATATGTTTTTGTCTGGTTGACAGTATGTAGGAAATGCCTTTGATTTTGTAAAATTGCATGTAATTTCTCAACATTTCTTTTGATTCTATTGATTAAAGCTTTTCTGCCTGCCTAGAGACATTAAATAGCAAACCGTCTGCTAAAAGTGGATTGGCAACATTCCTGAAAATTAACATTTGAAAAAAAAAGTGTAGTCTAAATATATTTCAAAGACTGTTTCTATTTGTGTTCTGAGATGAGGAGGAAAACAATAGCTTCTGTTATAGTGTGGTCAAAGGTTGCAATACCTGGTGAAATACCAGTATTGTCTTCACACTATGGGGAGAGAGATGTTGACAAAAAAGTGGAGATAGCAGCAGATGTGGTGGGAAAGTGGCATTACAAACACTGTCCCACGTGGCTGTGTGTTTTCCACCTGTATCCCTCTTATAGGGATTGATGGATAATCAGCCACTCAGCCCAAGGTGTACCCTCTGTGTGGCTGTCAGCAGGGAGATACCCTGACTGCAGTCACTAACTCTATGGGTTTAGTGTAGGTTATAGAGAAATCCCCAAGCCCCAAGTTTTGCTAAAACAATGAGGTGGTAAATATAAAACTCGGGCGATCATGGAGAGTGATATTTTTTTGATTCTGCTTAGTTCTACTCACCAATGACTTTCTGATGACGGTTTCTTAAAAAGAGCTTTGTGTGAGCAGTTTCTGGGATGTGAGTGCTGTGCTGAAGCTGAGAACATTCTTACAGGAGTAAGAACTCTCGGGGTGTTTGAAGTGTTGGATCAACCACAGGGAATATTTCTTGGCAGGTTCAGACAAAAAGCTTGTGCATTTATCCTGGCTTTTGTGGCTGGTTTTGCCAGGTAAGAATGCCAAGTAACATCCTCAAAAATTTTGTTTATCTGTCTTAGGAAAAGAAGGAACAGAGAGAAGGAGGTATTCAGTGTTTTGTGTGTTGGCACAGATTCAGTGGAAGATAATTTTGGATATTTGCTTCTCCAGCAATTGGATTATCATTCTAACTGTCCAGTTAAGACAAACTTTTAAGTAGTGAAGTCATCTGTACCGACACTGCATTTACACCCTGTTACTAAAAAAAAAGATACAAGGTTTTTATTTGAAAGTGCGAACAAGGAAGTCCTGGGAGCAGCTGTTCTGTCATAAGATTTTTTGCTTCCATTAAAAACTTTAGGATACTGATAGATATTATTTTTTTAGACTACATTCTTCCCACAGAAAGAATGTAACAGAGAGCCCCTGGATTGAGTTCCCAGTCAGTGTCATTGTACTCAAAGTTCTTGCTCTAAAATCTTATCTCTGTTGGACTCACATAAACTACAGTCGTGACCATGCTGCAGTAGTTCATACATCTGAGGAGCTGTGGGGCTTGGGAGGGAGCAGAATGATCTGTGCAGAGCAGTATAAAACGAAGGGACTCACTTTTTGTCCCTCTGCTTCCCCAGAATTCTGCCCTGGGTTACCCACAGACCACGCTGGGATCAGAGGTGGTGGCTCCTCCTTCCCTCACATCTATGGAGTTACTTTTTTCTTAATGCCATGTATGCCACTGGGTCTGAAGTGTCAAGATGGGGAAGGGAAAGAAGAACCAAAGCATTCACCAGTGTAAAAGATAATGTAATTATCATAGGAGTGATTGTTACTAGAGAACACAAAATGAACACATGCACACACACCGTGAATGTGAACAGAAAGAGACAGAAAGGTTTTAATTTTTTCACTGCCTTTTATACATTTTTCTGAAACCTTGTGGATTGTATAGTGAGATCTTCTCCTCTCCAATTCCAGTGGTTCAGGTAGAAGTCCATCAAAAACCTCTTCTATCAGGAATGGAATGAAAACAAGAGAGATGGTTACAGAAACACTACTTTGTTTATATAAAATGCGGGAGACACTCCATAGCAAAAATGCAAAAAAAATCAGAAGGCTAAAAGCCAGGGCGACAAGTGATATAAAATACTGTCAAATTACAGGCAATGGCAAACATTAACCAATGTGTTCTCTACTGCCTGTTTTTAAAACTTGTGCAGAGCTAGCACCCAGGCAGCCAGGCTGTTCTTTGTGTCACTGTGTGCCATGGCATTGTCTGGCCGTTGTCACATTGAACGTGGTGCAGAGAGTGGGAGTGGTTTAGCCACAATGACAACCTGTGACAGTGCAAGGTATGACAGGAAAAGTATGATGAAACCACAATGTAGGATGTAGCAATTTAGCTTTGCTATGTTCAGCTAAGAAAAAAGGGTAATTTTACTTTCAAAAATATTTTTAATGTATGTCTTTTACTCTCTGTTCAATGTTTATGCTACACATTTATTAAGAGTGACTTTGAATTTGCCTTTCTGCTGTTTGATGAGAACAGATGTTATTTTCTCCCAAATTCTTGACACCTGGAACTGTCAAAATTCCCCATGCTCATTCAATTATCATCCAACAAGCGGGATTTATTCCAGCAATTTACCTAGAAGGGCCAATTCAACGCAAGATACCCTTTTCACTGCTATTAAAATAAGCTTAAGAAGTTGTCTTTATTTCATTGGAATGAGTAGCTGTCTTTTAGATAACAAAAATAAAAATGCAAGAAGGCCCTGGCTGAAGGAATTTACACATTTACATTTCACATCTTTCAGTTCCAGTATCTTAAGGGGAAGTCTTGCATCTCCCTAAAGTGGACAAACATAATTTTCCTACAGGTAAATTTGTGATTGATACTTGAGACCTGAGCATGGTGTTTTGGCCACATTCCTTTGCCCAGCACTGAGCAGGATATGTGTTTTCAAGTCATCTCACATCTAGCAGTGTTTGGTTTTTTTTTTAACTTGCCTTTGCAGCTCCAAACCCAAAATGTGAACTAAAAGGGGTTGACTAGAGATACAAAGGAGGTTGCAGTCAAGCAATTAGAATTTGGTTGAAAAATTTAAATAGTTTAGACCATGTGGCAGGATGCTAAAGGGCCAGTGAAGAGCATGATGACCTTTTCACCTTTTTTTTCCCCCTGTTAATTAACTAAATTAATATCTTTTGTTTTCTAGGGATTTTTTTGGGGGGGGGGCGGGGTTTCCCCTCCTCTGCCAGCCTTACTATTTAAACCTTGTGTGCCCGTGTTGTAGTAAGTTAGGAATTTTCAGCTGGTGGACTTTGGCAACTTGTAGATAAAAGTAGGTAGGAAAAGATAAGTTAGTCTATGGGATGTCTGTTACAAACATGCAGGAGTTTCCCATCCCATGCTGCCTATGTCTTTAAAAAGGACTTTTGAAAACTAAGTAATTGCTGAAAAAGTCTGTGCTAAACTCTGTAGGCAGCCACATTTCAGTGAGTACTTACAATACAAAACACCATAAGGGGGAATGAAAATTCATTTTTCTCTAGCAGCTTGATCTACTTTACTAAAAAAGCATGGAAGGTCAGGTCAGTCTCCTTGTGTTCTTGCTATAACTTGTTTTCCAGAAATGTGGAAGCAGCCAGTTGTCCAACATGTTTCCGTTCTGCTTCCTGAAGAATGCCATTTTTTGAATGCCTCAGTCTTGGAGCCCCATATAGACTTGTAACAAAGGCTCCAAGGCCTGAATGCAAGTTATTTCCAGTTGTTCAGTGGATGTAACCTCTTGAATGACTTTTTTTGGATATATATGTTTTAAATTGGCTCCTGATTATGTTTTTTGTTTGGATTACGACATGTTTTAGGTACTGCCTCTTACCTGACACAAGAAGTGCAGTTCAGTCATTAGACAGTGTGAGTAAAAAGCTTCACATTAGAAATGATGACAAAACACGTGGCTGTAAGAGGAGCAGAATTTCAGTAAAATGTTTATTAAAAACTTGTAAGTCCCATTTCTATAGGTCTCTTAGATATGTTTTGAAATTTTTTTCCTATAAGTTATTTTGGAGCCTCCTTGCTTAATCTCCTTTAATGTGCGTTACCTTTCCAAGAAAAAAAGTTAAATTGCTTGAGGCATACCTCAGAATTCTCCCACAGGGAACTGGTGGTAAAACACCAGCTAATAGAAATTCTGAGGAATTCACACAATACATTTTGGTTATTATGTAATTGCTTAAAATTATTACCAGTAATGTTGGCATTAAAAGGAGGAATCAGATACCTACTGGGTTATCTCATAAGCTTTCTATTTTTTACTTCTGAATCTGAATTATTAAGAAAGCAATCTGTCTACCTTTCTAGTAACTTCGAATCTAGCAGTCAAATTGTTGTAATCAGAGGTTAAAAATGTTGGAAATAACTATATCCATATAAGTCTTCTCCAGGTAATAAAGGGACACACTGCAGGTACTCTCTTGTGCCAGCTGAAAAGCTGTATTTGTTAATATTTACCGTCAGACAGCGTGCATGGGAAAGAACACTCACTGCTCCCAGTAATTTCCTGACCATTGCAAAATTTCAAAAGCATTTGCATTAAACCCAGAACTAAGTCCAAAGGAAATCTGACATTATCTGCTCTTGTGCTCAGTGATCTGGTTTATTTAATCATGTCCTAGGTCCTTCCTAAGCTTTTGAGAAGAATTCCTGAGCAGAAATGGGAATGTTCATTCTGCTAATGTGACTGCAACATCCTGGTGTGAACTGCAGTGTGTTTCCTTTTCCATCAGCTAAACTGAATTCTCATTGCAGATGGACGAGAAACTGGGACACGGCAAAATTAGCAGCAGTATTAGTAAATGAGACAGAAAGAGTGCTTTGCTATTTCCAGATATTGTGCAGAAGATCATCTGAGCTGACTTTCCATTTGCTCAGCTTGATGGGATCACATGAGCTTTCAAAGGTTGTGACCAGGAAGTCCAGCAGCTGTTGGAATCCAGCACCTCTGGGAATGGGGCAGTGAAACATCGAGCTGGGTCTTCACCGCTCCAGTCTTAGTTTCAGGAGCCAGCTGTCCCATTTGCAAGGATCAGAGAATGTAAAAATAAGTGAAAACTAGATGGAAAATTGCCAGGTTGCACGTGCACACTTGCAGAGCTTGGGAGCCTCAGTCAGTGGAAAGGGGTGTGCTTTTGATAGGTTTTGGGCTTAATTATGACAAGCTTGGAAATGTCGAAACCTACACCATCCCAATGGGACAGATAAAGTTTTCAATGTTTGAGGAGGATAATTTCTTTTGCTATCTGAAGGCTTCTTGTTTGCTCAGCACGTGTGGTGTCCTCATTAGAAATTAGCATTTTACAGCTGAGGGTGGCATTTTTGCATTCTTGAGAGCACTGACTTCACCACTTCAGTTAGCCAGTTGATTTTTACACAATCACTTGCCCTGCTACAGGAACCTGAAAACAAATTGTCAGTAATGTTTTTTGCCACTGAGCCAGCAGAAGGTAAGAACATCAATAAGACCTGCTGATGGCCAAGCTGTAGTTAAGAATTTTGGTGTATTATTCCCTGACATCTGTGTTTTCCAATTATTCTTAAATTGAAGTCAGCTTTACAAGACCTAAGATATTCTCAGTGCAGTGAGAGCTGTCTTCACTCTGTATTAAGGTGCAAATACAGGCCCCTGAGCCAGTCTGGAGGGGAATTATAACATCTATCTGGATTTGCAGTTCTTAGTTTGCAGAATGCTCTCCCAGATTTCCATTTGGACCTCCACAGCCATTGCAGCAGGATCATTATTGCTAATGGGATGTTCAGTTACAGGACAGATGAGTGTCTGGTGGAAGCCTGCCTGTTTGATAGCTGGGATCCAGAGTAATTCTTGCAATTAATGGTTCTGCCTCCTTTGGATATTACTGGTGGCTGTTCTACCAGCAGGTGGGGATGATTTTTCTTCCATTCTGGCACAGGTGACACGTTGAGCTTGCTGAGCTGATTAATATCCCTAAACAAAAGCTTCAGTGTTTACTCTTCTAGAAGGAGGCTTGTCAAATTCAATCCGTCATTATATTTACATGGCAAATGGTTTTTGGGATACATTGTAATCAGCCTGTGTATGAATATTTTTCTGAAACAAAGCACAGAAACTTGACACTGTTTGGGGGCCTCTGCAATAAACAGAATGGCTTAAAAAATGTTTGCAGCAGGAAGATAAATGTTGTTACATTTTTAGTAAGTGCATTTTTTTTCTTCCATAATGGAAATTCTTTTGCTGTTTTTGTTGGGAATCTTCTTTGTCAGAGGACATACTTATCTCTTCTTGTTTAGGCTCAATTTATATGCTAACTGCTTTGGTAAAATGCCAGGTGACCTTGTGACAATTCTGTACACATTTGGACTGGAGCCCTTGTGGCATTTGTTTCTGTCACTAGTTTGGGTGAAGTTCCTTTTCTTGCTTTGCACTGCACAGAGAATACTACCTTATACTTTTAAATTCGTAAAGAAGAAATAAAGATGTGCAAGGAAGGCACCGTGTTTCTTTTTGGGAACAGGTTTTTATGGTGCAGAGGTAGTTTCAATCCACCTTTTTGAAATTGTGTGCTATTTCAAGGTGGCAGAGCAGGCACATTTGCAGGGTTACCATGTCCTGTTCAGGAAGAAAAAAATAAAATTGTGCAGTTTGGCCTAGCAAGGGAAACTCTGATAGTTCATCAGTTTTTGGTGCTGTCAGCTCTGTCCTTTGTATTACCTTGGCAAAATTCCAGCCAGCAGGCTTTTGTAGAGTTATGGATTGTCTTGACAATGACTGAAACTTGTAAAAAAAATCTTATTTCATTTGGTGACTACAGAATGGTTGCTTTGTAAAGCATACATTTTCTGTGGTTTTTCTGTAATGTAATTTAATGCTGTAGCAAATAGGAGACCTTCCCCAAATGAAGTCTGAAAATTCACTGTAGAGGCACTAAAGCCTCAAAGTTCATTAAGAACTGTAGCAGTACTACACAGGAACAAGGATTCCTGTTCATCATGGTGAGCTGATACTTTCACAGTTAAACCCATTTTAATTCATGCCTTAGTAAGAACTACCTAGCAACTAACTTATTGACAAAAGGAAATTGTTTTTCTTTTACCATTTTACTTTCATGAAATTCTTTACACATAGATTACCAAAAAAGCCCCAAACAACCAAACCAAACCCAACCCCAAACCAATGTAATCACATAAATCTTTCCCTAGAACAATAAAGACAATTCTGCTAGGTAACTTGGAATGTTTTGTAAATCACTACAAACTTTAAACATAACACTGTAAGGAACTGCAGTATAAAAATTCTTAATTTATCATTAATTGGATAGAGTAATGACAGATATGAGGGATATAAATAGAAATTCTTATGTGTGAATACAAAACCTTTGAAACCCTACATTTGCCAATTTTTTAAAGGAATGTCTGATCTTAATGTATATTATTGATTGGTTTTCCAGCCCAGAAGTTCTGTTTAATTATTAATACATCTCTCTTCAGGAATCTTCAGTTTCTAATGTGTGTTTAAAAGCAAAACCTTTTCCCTTCCTCCCCCTGCCTCTGAGAGCCCTGAAACTCTGACCCTTGTGCCTTTGCCTGACTAAGCTGGTGTTTACTCGGAGCTGCAGTGCACCCTATAGAAGAGCTGGGTTGCCATTTACTCTGTTAATATCTTAATTTCATTAAGCTTGTGCTAATGGCTTCAGAGCCATGAACACTTTCCTTCTAATGGAATGTTTCGAGCTATTGATTCTTCGGCTGACTTTATTGTATGCCTTAAGGTACAAACAAAGTCGGGGGCCAGCTCTTTGTTCTGCACATGTACTCCAGAAGTGCTTCTGTGCAGTTCAGAAAAAGTATTCCAAATCAAGCTGCCCACCCCTGAGTTTCACTGAGTTTTAGGTGCTCAGGTATTTTAATAAACAGGCTTTACTGAGACAGGAGTTTAATTAATGGAAATGTACATTCTGTACATCCATTTCCTCTACCACAGATTTTTCCATAATGACTCTCTAGAATAGAAGCATCCAAGATTTGCATGTTTGATTTTTCTGATCTTGAGAATGTATGCTGCCTTAGATGAACCTCCCAACTGCCCTCTAGAAGTTACTTGATTTTTTTTCCCCTTGTATTGGAGCTGGAAGTTTTCCAGAGAAAATATTTTATTTTTTGAATTGCATAGTACTTTTATCTTTCCTTAATCCTAATGATGCCTGCAATCCTACTGGCTTGGTCAGTAAAGCCATAGTCAGCATGAGTGACACTAGGATAATCTGCTTCACTATGTATTTTGATAGAAATTAATTCCACTCTGACCCTGTTGTTTTTCCAGACCATTCTGTAGCCTGTTCCTTGACCAATTTTTGAAAGCTATGGCTGGAGCAGTTACTCTTGAGTTTTTATGAGTAGAGAAATGCCCAAGTAGTTTATTCTGTTTATTCTGTTTATTGTTATGAATGTTGTGAATGAAAACTTCTTACAAGTTTTTTTTTTGTTTGTTTGTTTTCCTCTGTCATATAAGAGTAAGAAAATGTGTATGCAGAACATTAAAATTTATTATGGCATTCAAACTGATGAGTTCAGCATATCCCTGTGTGTTAGTTAAGATGGAGAGGGCAAATGTTAGTTACTCACCTTGGGAAAAATGCATTTATTCCCTTGCAAAAACGTCCAAGGTAAACTTTGAAAAACATTTTTATGAAATAACCATCTTGAGAGAGAATTTCAGCAGCTTTTCTGTATCTTTATTTACATGTGCAGCTGAGAGGAAGCAGGGGGAGACAAAACCCCCACACAAATGTATTTGTTCAACAAAACAGAAAAACATATACTAGAAGCTTACTTTCTTCCTACTACATTTACTGATTCAATAGTTTTACTGTGATAACTTTTAGAATTTTGCCTGAGGTTTTTCAGTTGATCACAACTTAAGGGAAAAAATAAACCCACACCAAAGAGTCGGCTCCTTTCTTTGACTTGATGAAGGGCAGGATTTATTTTAAAAGGTATGCTTGGCCTGGGCTTGACTTCTGAACCAAACTTCTTCTGCCTTGAATGTGTGTGGTAGGGTCGTTGTTGGTAGTCTGGGAACAGTGCAGAGAGCAGAGTTCTGGGCATGACATGCATTTAACATTTCCCCCTTCACTGCTCGTGTGCATGAGGCTCATGAAGATTTGCTGTTGCAGGCAGGTGTTGAATTAAGAACATCAGTAAGCAAACCGAGTAATTCTCTCAGTTTCTGTATCTTATGATGTGGTCCAGAAAGAAGACAAGGAAGTCTCAGTGTTGCAGAGTCTCCTGTTCCTCTGTAGTCCCTTACATTTCTTGCCTTAAAGTTTCTGTGAGACTGAAACTTGCCTTAGAGCAAAGTCTTGTGACAATACTCCAGTGACAATTAAATGTACTTGTGTCTTTTGCTAATTCCTTGCACAAGTCTGCTGAATGCTGCTCTAAATGGTTGGATTTTGCATGAAAACATAGAAGATGGAAAAAAGTAATAGAAATGGCAAAAAATCATTTCTTGTTTTCAAAGAAACAAAAGAGAAAAACCAAGACCTTAATTTTTAAAGGAAATGTATTCTTACACTTAACTGTTTCAAATTAATTCTAATGCCATTTTGATTGGCAGTTTAGGTGACTTTGTGTCTCAATAACATTTAAATATTTTGTTTCACTTGGGTAACTACGTTCCATGATAATTTTAAAATTGCTCATTTTAAATCAGTGCTTTACAGGAACTCTTCTGAAGCAGCAACAGTCTTTCTTCTGCAGAATGAAAAGGAGCAGAAACATGCCCAAAGTGGATACTTAAAAAATATGTTCATAGGTCTAGTGTGAGCTCTGCTTAACTTTCTTCCTGCTCAGAGATGCCTTTGTTCATAATAGAAAAGGACCCTGCACTGTATTAATGTTTTGCCTTAAACCGTGAGCAGCACTCTGGTTTTCACTCCCTTTCCCTATTGTGACCATTATAGAGAGTGGGAGAAGGATTTAGCTAATGGAAAATTTTAGTCAAGGCTCTCTCTAAAGGAAGATGCTCAACTCAACCCAGTCTAGAAGCCTTTACATGTCTTGATGAAAGCACCTGCTGCTCTCCACAAACAGTAGAGGGACTGAAGCTTAATAACCCTCATGCAGATCCCTGCTGTAAAAGGAGCTTAAGCTGACTCACCCACATGTAGATATACACTTTGTAAGTGTTTACTGCCAGATGAGATCAACCCCACTTTAAAGGTTTGTCAGTCTAAATCTCTTGAAATCAATAGAGTTAATTATGTGAGTGAGGTTGGCCAGTTTTAAGCTATGTCTTCTAGCACGCAAAAAAATGCTTTTTCTTCTCTGCTAAACCAGTATTTTGTTGTGTGTCATGTTAGACATTAGCTCCTCTCATGAGGTGCTGTAGCCCTTTTAGGTTGGCTGGATCAGCCATATATGAGGTCTACTGTTAAAATAAATGCAGTCCCAAGATGTTTATCTCAGTTTTTAGCATGAATATCATTGTCTGTTGTATTTGTGAATATATATATATGTAAATGCATTGTCATACTGGGTCTTCGTTCTGGTTGCATCTATAATCCGTATTTCACTGGCAGCTAAATCTTCATTGCATTGAGCCTTTTACTTGGGATACTCAGGCTCATTTAAATAAAACAGTAGACTTAGGATGTGTTGTGCACAGTTGTAGCAATACTGCAGAATCTCAACCAGAAACTAATACATAAGACAGGAGGCTAGTAAGAAAACAAGGTATTTCTGTGCAGACTGGAGATATTAATTTATATATACAAACTCATGAAATTATTTCTGCTGCCATTTGGGAATTTTGAGCGACAAGCCATTATGAGTACTAAAAACCAATTTATAGTAATGCTTCAGTTCTAGCTTTTCCTTTATGCTGCTTCTTCCACTGGGGACTGGCAATATGAGACTGGATTGTTTTGTTTTGTGCAGATTTCAGTGTAGATAACACATCATGTGTTAGGCACAAGTTCTCACTTTTCTTCTTTTTTCTTCTTTATCCTAAAGTATTACTGTAGGGCCAGGGTCACCTCACCACGCTCTGTTACAAGCTTGCAGTTAGGTTACAGCTTATCTTAAATAAAAATCCCAGTATTATAAAGAAGCAGTCATGGACAGGAAGGATTTGTTGTGTTTTGTCCTTTATTGTGGAAGTTACAAGAACAGGAAGGTTTTTGCCTGTGGTACTGCAGGACCTGCTGCACTTTGTGGATTGGAGCTGAAGGGCACTTCCCAAAGCAAGGGGATAATTTCTCCTGGTGAAGAAATTACCTTCTCTGATAGAGTGGGAAAGTGAAAATGGAAAGCAGAAGGGATTGAGACCCTTGGCTTCAGTGGGAAGTGGATGCTGGCTGTTAGGAGTGCCCTCCTGCAATTTGGGTGGTTGCCAGCCTCTGTTTATATAACAGGAAAAGGAAGCCACACACTCTGAAAACAATTTAATTAGACTTGGGTCTCCAGGGCTACTGGTCTGGTGGCTTTCACAAACACTAAAGCATTTATTCATTCTATTAAAAAGTGGAAGCAGGGAAAATAATAAAAATGGGAGGAAAAATAATACTTTTAAATGCTGACAGCTAGAAGGAATTTTTAATGTAACGATTATGGAATGTGTTGCTTTTTAAAGGGTTTATCTAAAGTCCAAGATGTGTTAAAAAAAATGTTGAAGTATGAAGTGTTTCACAGGTAACCTGAACCTCTCTTAAGGTCATTTTAATATTTTGTGTGTCATCCCATACCCCCTGGAGAGCCAAAAGGGCACCTGTTGTTCAAGCCAGTGCCAAATGCCAGCTTTTGAATGTGCATATTGGTTTTTAAGGAGGATAACCCCCCACAAAACAGTGATGAACTAGAAGTAGCTGATGCCCTGTGATAGCATAGTTTAAAATTCTTTAAATAGTCTTCAGCTCTCTTGAGATCAAGTGAAAAATAAATTTCAGCATACAAAGCTGAGGACACGAGTTCTGCTCAGTGTCCATGGTACCAAGGGCTGTGCTGTGCTGCTCTGGACTAACCACACCTACCCTCATCTGGACATCCAGCTTTGCCTTGTGCTCTATCAGCCCCTTCAGAGCCAGTCTGGGCTTCTCCCTGCTGGGTTTCAATACTCATTTAAAATCAGTATTTTAAATGGGTGGTTCTAGTGGTCACAGTGCTAGGCTGCAATTTAGAAAGCCTGGGTTTAATGCAGTGTCCATGGGTATATATGTGTTTTTAATCTGCAGACAAAACAACCTAATGAGCTGGACTGGGTAATGACAAGATGAATATAAATAGCCCTGTGCTTTAGAATAGCATAATGTCATGCACAGTTGCCAACTGGTTGTCACAACTTGTTACCTGCCTTGGCAATGTCACATTACAGGTTTGGATGTGTTTATGACAGGAGAGAGTCTGAAGGTCATGCAGGTCTCACCTCAGTGCTTTTTTTATTAAATACTTACCTTTTGTATTTTTCTTCTTATTTCCCTGAGGATACCTCTTAAAGTTTTTTCTGTGTCAAATTAATTTTATTCAGTATATTTAGTTCCTTCTAGAATGGCTAGGCATAAAAAGGGAAGATTCAAGGCAAAACAACAAAAGAAAGCAAGCAGCAGATTCTGGCACATTGTGCACCGTGAAGTTAAATGAATACATAATTTGGAGCATTGGTTCCATCCACTTAGCTCTGGTTGTACATAAAGAGTTAAACAGTTGCTGCTTATTATATGTAAGGTACTAATTTGGGTGCTTAAACTGTGTGAAACAACATATGGTATGTGAACTCGTAAAGGAGCTTTTTCTGGTTATAAGATTCATTCATTATTCGGTAAGAATATTTAATTTATTGACATCACAAAATGAATTCATTCAAATTAATTTTTAGGCTACTTTATGAGCTTTTTATATGTGGCCACAGAGCAGGTGATTGTCCAGTGGTTGCTATCAAAACTTCAGTCTAAAATTTTTGTGAGTTTGCAGCCTTTGACTTTTTTTTAAAACTTCAGTAGAGAACTAGTTCAGTTCATGGTGTTCCAAACTCATAATGCCATTAGATCAATCATGATGGTTAGGAATGAACTATATTGTTTATATAAGGAATATTTGTTGAATTTCTTGGTTTTGCAGGGCTGGAGGAGCACAGGTTCTTTCTGAGCTCTGGGTGGAAGAAAGTGCTAGTAAAAGGTTTTTAGTTCAGAAATATATTATGCCCTTTGCATATGGCATTAAAGAAGAATAGCTACTCTTCACCTATGTGGCCATACATGACAGAATAAAATTGTCCTAAAATGTGGCAGGGAGTCCTGAGAGTATTACGATACAAGTAAACAGTTTGTGTTAAGAAATGAATCTGCACAGTTGGTGCTTTTCTAGGAAACTCTTGTTGAATTGCCAGATTTGGGTAGACATTTCAAGGCAAACAGCTATTTCTGGTTAGTTTGAGGCTGGCAACTGCAGTTCCCTGGGACTTTCCAAGAGCTGCTTATCACAAAGTGTTTTACCTTCTGCCAGCCGTAGAAGTTGTTATTGAAATGAAAGATGTTACCAAGATTCATCAGGAGATTTACAGAGCTCTGCCTTTATTGAATTTCTCACCTCAGACAGACAATGACCGATGTACTGACCTTGTCTCGTGGGATTTTCTGTAGATTAATGTCTTCTGCACTTTTTCTCCTGCTTTTGTTCTTCACCCTTCCGGTAAGTCCTGCTGGCTAACTGTCAGTGCCTGGAGATATTCATGGATGATAAACCCTTCAGATTTTTATCCCAGCAACACCTGAAAAACAAGTACAAATTCTGAGTTTCCATTTGATGTTCATATATAATGAATGCCCCTATAGACAAAAAAGCAGCGCTGGCTCCAAACACCTGCCCTTTCCAGACCCCTCACTTAATTAAACAAGCAACCTGCTTGCACCTGCAAGAAGGTAAGAAATAAGAAAATCAGGTTTGTTTTGATGCTACAGTTTTGGCAAACTGTACAATCAAATCCTTCCCCTTTCCCAAATGGGCTTGGGAAGGAAATGGCTTCTCTAAGGAAATAATTCAAATCCTGAGAGATGTGAATATTTTTATTGTATTGATTATTAATGAAGTTGAGGGGAAGAAAGGTATGACTACATTTTTTTTTTAAAGGAAATTTGTTTGCAGAATGTCACCATTATTCTTACTAGCTGAATTGGCACTCTTCTTCTGCACAAAAATAAAACCTGGGTTCTAATCTTGTAATAAAACAAATGTCCCCAGTTAGTGTCTGCTAATATTTGGTGTTGCTAGTGTGCAAATCAGTTAAATCTCTACATGCTGCAATATCTAGATGAGTAGCTAAGGCTCCAGGCTCTTACTTTAATAACAGCCAGGACTTAGCAAAGACAGTTTTCTTTGAGCCCTGCATTTTCCTGTCTTTGTACATGGTCTTCTTAGAGTCTGGTCTTGCAAATCTTGCAATTAAAGTATTACTATCCCCAAAGACTGATCTTTTAATTTGTAGTTTTGAAGCAGTCTCTTTTCATGAAGTAAAAAGAAATTGCATATAAATATGAGTACCTTTTGTATAACTGGGACGTTGTACAACACTAAACCTAACAAATGCTTCCTGTTGTATAGACTACGTGAATATTTTATTTATGAACATTCAAAACAGAATGATCTTGAATGTATTAAGCAGTGAACAATTAAAAGAAATAATTGCAGTTTAAATGTAGGTGAAGGGATTTGAATGGTAAAGTAGAAGAAAGAAACTCAAGGTAGTATAAAGTTTGAGTTGAGGATCCCTTCCTGTCATATGCATACATTGAATTTGGGAGCATAAGTTCATGTTAAGTCACATGTAAATTAAGGCTGACATTATACTGTCCTGTCTGGCATCTCTGAATAATTAACAGGGGGGAAAAAAGAATTTCACAGTAGATCTTTGGTTTGGAATTCCCTAAATTTAAATATCTACTTCTGAGTATATCACTGTACGTTCCACTTCCTCTCAATCTCCTTATAAATCCTCTTACATCTGGTCATCACCATGTAAAATTTGTATTTTCATGTAACTGTACTCTACAGCCAATAGAGTGAAACTCTCTTAAATTTAAATACTTAGGAAATAATTTTGTTTCAACTGGGAACCGCAGAGTAAATTGAAGAGGGAAATTCGAAAATTAACTTGTCTATATTGAATAACATTAGTCCGTGGAATTGTTCTAAATTTTACTGCAAGTGCTGAAACTTGTTATTCAAAATATGTTAATGTATAGGTGAACACATATTTTTTCCATTGTGATGGCATCAGGTGGGACCTTTCTGGAAGCAGCCCAGCCTGGTGGGGAAATGGATCTGGGAAGTGAGTCTGCCCGTGATGGAGCTCTGGAAGAGGGAATGTGAAGGTTCTGCTTCCTGCTTTGGGTAGTCACGATTCAAACCTCCAGGACTAATCCACCTCTCAGTGGGAGATTTTTCACAGCTGCAGTCCAGCTTCAAATCTTACTGTATCAAAAGTAAACTCTGAATCTCAGCAGAAGAGGCTGGAAAGTGGAGCATCCCCCTCATCCTCGGGGACTGTGGCAATTTGTGAAAAACCTACAGTGAACAGAAGTCTAGCACATCACTCTTACTGCACCTGCTCTCCAGAATTTTTGTATGAAACAGTATTTTGTTTTAAAATTTCCCTGAATTTGGCCACAATAACCTTTTTTTTTAATAAGGACAATTAAAGAATTAGGACTAGAGTAACTTCTGTACTGCAGTGCCAGTAGCTACTGACTTTTGTACTGCAACCAGGAGCTGCTGACAGCTCTAGTGTCAAACATTTAGTGGTTCTTCATTCAAATTTATTTGAATATTTTATTCAGCAAAAAATACTATTTCAGCCTTACAGTCAGTCTGGGGTGATAAGAAATATTTGAGTATAAACAGTGTTTACAGGATAAAGAGTTACTCTGTTAGCCATGTATAGTTATTGGTACCAACCCCATTATATGAAAGGTAGAGAGACAGCTTAGCTGAGAAAGCTGCTCAATATTTGAAAGAAATTTAACTTGCAAGACTCTTAAGTTTTGAGATTTGGTTTCTTTTTGTTGGTCATAAAACAAACTGCAGGATTTGCCTGTGAGAGTAATGGGAAGTTTATGACAAAAATCTTCTGTAGGATTTAGCGCAGAGGCCTGGAACAAAATTTTAAAACAGTGATGTTTTGGATTAAAAGTGATCCCTCTGTCTGGTCTTGGTTTCCTACAAAGGAGTGTGGATTGGAGTTTGCCAGTGCTAGGAAGATGTATTTAGTTTGTATTCAACCAGCAATCAATTTCAAGATACAGATGGCTAAAGGACATGTTAATTCAAGGTTATTTGTGAAAAATGTGTACTGAACCAATTTTTTTCAGGCTTCTCATTGAGTTTACTGAAATATTAAGCATACATCTTGAGGGAAGATGATAAAATTCAGAAGACCTAGTGGTTCATTTCATGTAATTGGGATTTATTTAAGACTCTTCATTTTTTCAGCCAGCTCTGGTAGAGATGTAGCCTTTGGAGGGCATAATGCCTGTTAAATTACCAAGACTTCTGCTCCTCACAAATGAACACATTGGAGCTTTAAAAAGAGAACTGCTCTTTGAAATTGCTGGATAGTCTCATGCACAGGTTTTTCTGCTGCATGATCTCTGTACTCTGCTTAAATTACCTTTTAAAAGTTTCTAACGTATGTTGAATTTCAGTCATCAAGAATTTTTATTCAAGAGTGAAAAAAATTCTGTGTAGTTCAGCAAGTGCTGGATCAGATCTCAGGCATGTCAATTCTGCCACTTGACCCCTGGGTTTGCTAGCTATTAGCAACAAGAACTTTTAAGTACCTTGTAGGAAAGTGATAATTTAAAAAAAAAAAAAAAAAAAAAGGAGGGGAACGATATTGTTTATAAATCAAATCTGTAACGCCTTTTGCAGTTGTCCCTGTGGTGAAGCAAATGTTTCAGGTTGTTGTGGTTTAGTTGTGGAGTTCTTTGTGGCAAACTGAGTTTTGACTTTTGGGGATGTTAGATTGCAGCAGCTCCTCTGACAGTGACATTCAAACTTTTGCAAGCACTGGCCTGAATTAAAAGCTCCGAGGAAGGCAAGAGCAGAGTTCCAGTGCTCCCAAAGAGCAGCCCTGTCTGATCTCCCTGCTGCCCTCCTGCACCTGTTTGCATTTTCATTTGCCAAAGTCCTCTGCTTTGAGTGACTAATGGGATGGCTGCTCTGTGTAATTAGGACATCACATACGTATTTTTCTAGTGTTTTGATTTGAAATGTGCTAGCTGCTAGGGAATCTTCAATATATTGCCTCTCATATCTTTTCAAATGCAAATTTAAATCTCGTATTTGTCTGCTGTAATTCGAAAAATAAAGTCAATATTTGACTTTTTCAAAAGTATTACCTCCTTTCCTTAATCTGTGTTGAAATTTGATGCAGTTGTTCTGTCAGTGCAGGTTTTCAAATTCTAACTAAAAAAGGTAGGTAAAAAAGGTGTTTAATGTAGTAGGCTTCATAGCAGCTATATCATCAGATATCTGTGGGTCTGGCTTTTAAAATGTCCATAAGTTCCATAAGCATACAAGTGGGGTGTTTTTCTGGGTTGGTTTTTTGTTTCCCATTGAAATCTTGGTATTTTTTCAATTATACAATAATTCCACACCACCAATAAAAGTAAATTTGGTGTGGGAAGGAGTGATCAAAGCGAAGTATCTTTCACTTGTAGGTAAGACAGGATCTTTGAAAAGGAATTTGACCTTGTTCCTGTTGGGTAACTCCTAGAAAGGCTTTAATAGGTATTAAATATGCACTCCTATAGGCTTGCAGGCTGACTGGAGGGACAATACAGGAAGATTCTTACTTCTAGGTGACAAGTTTTCTTGGCATCTGTCAGCAGCAAGTGCAGCAGTGCTTGCTGTATCATGTTCAGGTCAGCCCTAAGAAGACAGGGCTGTGTTTTGGAAGGGCAGGTTTGGAGGCAGTAGCTGAAGCAGTAATGGTCCCTGACTGCTGTGGAAGTCACTGTGCTTTCATTCAGCAGGGGTGGGGGAACAGAAAATGTATCCAGTCCTGAAAAACCCAGGCTCTGTGGGGGTAGAAAGTGCTGGCAGAAGAACCTGGAAAAGAGCTGGTTCTCCAACAGCTTCAGCTGTCTCAGGAGTAACTATCTGTGAGTTTGGGTTATATTCTTGTGCAGTGAAACTGCCCAGATGAATTCAGGTGATGCTGGAAACCTGGGCAATGTGGAATTGTGCCCTATTTATAGAGCCACAGTGTTGCTCAGCTGTGAGAAGTATAGGAAGGGAAAGGAGCTGTGTGTGTACAAGCGCAGCACTCACTCTTCTCCAGCTCCAGGGATGTGTTTGCTCCCACTGTTATGTCTGGATGTTTGCAATGTGTTTAATCCTCCCAGCCTTGCCCTGAGATGGGAAGGTGCTGCTCACTGCAGTTTTTCTGGTAGGGAGCAGAGATGGATGGGTGCAGATGTGTGTGCCTGAGGGTGTCTGCAGAAGTGCTGCAAATTGAATCTGAGTCTCTGGACTCTGGGGTTGATACATTTAATTGCTGTCACATCCCTCCACCTTTGAGCTACCCTGTGTTGTTGTGAAGCCCTGATCGTGCTGAAGTGGGCTTGTTTTGCTATTGCTTTCTAAATCTTCTGCATGTACCTGAGCATTGCTGAAGTACTCTCAGTCAAAGGAATGATTCATGCCAAGGTGAGTTACCTGATTTCCCATTTTTTTTGTTGAGAACCTAACCTTGGAGTGCACATTTTGCACTGAGCTGAGAAATTTTTCTTCGTGAACTTCACGGATTCCTACCAACCTGCAGAGGTTCTCTGAGTGATGGAATTCCATTTTTTCTGGGATGTAACTTATGTCTTCAACTGCTTTATTCTCCCAGTTGTCAATTCAGATTTGTATTCGTTTATACTAACTTTAACAGGTTTTTTGGGGATTTTTTTTTCCATGAGAGTTTTAGCCTGTTACCATCCTGTAAATGGAGCAAGCTTCTCAAACTAATGTCTGAGCACCCAATCTTCTGCTTGGGTGTGTGAAGCTGCTTTGATATTAAAAAAGGAAAAATATTTCCATAGCAACCTATTAGAAGCACAGAATGTTTTTGCTGTGTAGGGTTTTTCTTGTTGATGTTGTTACACCCTTACAGTAGAGATTTTTGACTGCTGAAACTGAGCCATAAAAAGTACTCAGTAATAGCACAGCAACATTTGTTTTTCTGTTTAGGACTTTGTTCTGCATTTATCCTTTTATAAATAAATATAAGCTGTAAGCTATTATTAATGAAATTACCTCAGGTTTCTAAAACAGCTACATATTTTACCCACATTATCCAGCATTTCTTTTGAGTCCTGACACAGAAGAATCGACAAACCTGCAGAGCAGAAGATGAGAAAGCAAAAGGAAGTTAACCACCACATTCAAACAGCTGGATAAGCTACTCTCCTTCTTCCCAAAGAAAAAACATACTTTGGCATTTATTTTCATTAAGAGGTGAATGTGCACCACTGTACCTGTGCTGGAGAACCTCAGGATAATGGAATGAGCCTAAATATTCAATTTCTGCTTTGGTTACATAAGGAAGTTGCACATTTCCATCCAGCACAGCCCTGTTTAGTCCTTTTTGGGTGGTGTCCCAGGTCATTTCCAGTCATTATGGGTGGGCAGTAATAACAAGGAAGGCTCTGGACTTTCCCAGTCATGCTCTGTTGTGTTGCCAGATTAAATAACAGTCAGCAACAAGATTGCACTTTGCTTCATAAGCAGAGTGACAAAGCACTGCTGCTCCTGAGTAGCTCCTTGTTTCATGACCCTGTTGGTTAGGATTCCTGTTGCAAGATGAGGAATTTCTTTTGCTGCCTGGTTGAAGGCTGGGAGGGAGGGAGTGTTTCAGGCTGCTCAGCCTTTCCTTTTGGTTGTTATTATTATTATTATTAGCATCAATTTTTCTGCATTTTCATGTCTATGTCACAGAGGAACCCAAGAAAACTATTTAGGTTTTTTTAAACATCTTTCCTGAGAAATTCCATATCTGCTCTGCATTGTCTCTTGCTTGTTTCCAAATCCTTTGTTTCCTGTTTTGCACCTCTTTACAGTACTCCAGATCCAGTACCACTGCACTAACTGGATTTACATCTCTTTGTATCAATAGAGACATGGTTTAGTTGTGGACTTGGCAGTGTTAGGCTGGGCTCAGTCTATAGGTTTTTTACAGCCTAAATGATAAGAGAGAATAATGAAGAAACAGAAGAGAAAGTATGTAATTTAAAGGTCAATTTGTTTTAAAAGATACACAAAATGGCATTTATTTGGCTTAAAGAAATTATTTCTTTGTACGTTCAGCTTATTTTGGTAGTAATACCTGGAATACTTGAATTTTGCCCCAGGACCTTGCAGCTGACTTCTCTGCTGCCCTCTTATCCTTTTACCATTGCAAAACTTAATGTCCTTGAATAAATATTTAAGTAGATAGCGGTCTCTCAAAAAAGAGTTGACTGAAGAAGTGGGGCCTCATTTTTACATTTGGTGAAGTAACTGATTATCAAAGAGGATTAGAGGATAGGGAGTGCTGCCCTAATCCTGCCACTTCCATATTATGATTATGTGGAAGACTTGCTCATTTAGTTCAAACTTATTCCTTTTTATAAAAAATTTGATGTCACTATTACTTTAGTTAAAAATGCAAAGGGGAAGTTCAGAACAGTTGGATTCACTGCATGGGAATGTGACCATTTTCAACCAATTTACTCAGTACCACTAAAAGGTTATTAATTTGAGTCATGCACTTCTCTGTAGATTCACAGGCTGGTATATTTTCAGATGGATATAGGAAATCCATACTTGTCACTGCTTAGCTTGGCTGTAATGTCACACCATTGTATCAGCCAGGTGACACCACTTTACATTAGTGTCTGTTTAGCTTAGGAAAGTGATGGTGGCTGTTGAGGCTGCTCCTGTAACAATAATACTGTGTAATAATGCATATATCCTGACTGGTGTTTGTGTACTGGTATGACTGACAAGATGTGTGCATTAATTAAGTTTAGGATTATTTGTGGAGTCTTGCTGAGTTTATATGAAAATTTTATTTGCAAACTGCAGGAATCTTGTCATATATATAATTCGCTTCCCTGAACCTTGTTGACAGCAAAACTTCAGGCTGAGAGAGGTAGCTCTTGACGTGGTCAATTTGTGAGCCTCCAGCTTAACTCAGCTGCTGTTGGCTCTTCTGGGGTTGGTGTCCAGAGGCCTCTTTGAAGAACTGTCAGTTTAGCTGGCAGGTGTTTATTCTGCAGGGGTATCTCTGGGCAGAGCTGATCCCTATTTCAGAATAGCTGTGACACCAGTAAGCACTGAGGCTAACTTTTCTGAGAGTAAATTCAAATAGCTTGATCCAAAAGGCTGCACTACATCAAGGAAAAACTTGGCTTGTGGAGATCAGCTGTTAGCTTTGTAAATGCCTCAGAATGCCATCATCCACAGTTCAGTGATCATCTTCCACTTATTTGTAAGGCTTCTTCCACCAGGAATCCTGGTATCCTAAAACTTCCATTAACACCGTGGGATTTGGTGAAACATCTTTTCTTATTTCTGAAAGAAGAGTTTACTCTTTTAATTTGAAGATTTGGAGTTTTTTTATTCCAACTCTTCTCTCATGGTTACTGGCTACTAACAGATCTCTTCTATTTTCCTTTTAGCAGTGGAGTAGTTATCTACTAATAAGCTGCATCTTATAGCTGGAATATATCTATGTGGGTGAAACCACAGGTCATAGAGGGATATTGAAATTAAAATGAGTCAAAGCTTTGTTCTTTGAAAATATTTCACTCATAGTGTTTTGAGCACATTAGTTTTTCAAGGTAATATTCCTTTTGTGCTACTTCTCAAGGTGGCGAAAATGCCTGAAAATTAAGTAGTCAGTGTACCTACATAATGCCAAAAATTGCACTGCTTTGTAGATTAAGCACCTGAACTTCATCCTATGGTGAAATGCAAGTTTAGTGTGATTTGGTGTGAACAGAAACCAGTTTTCATGGCTTTGTAGTTCAGTTAGTGTAGCATTTCATTACAGTGACTAGGAGCCCTCTTGCCTTCTTTCCTCTGAGTTAAATCCAGACTTTTCTAAGGCTCAAAGTAATGTGTACTTTTTCTTGTTTTATCTTTACTCTCAAGATTTCCTAATACTCCCACAGCTCCCTTACATGTCATTGTTTTTCTCAGAGGTATCCAGCCAATTCCCTTTTTTCCCCCCTTCCTCTGAAGAATTTCAAAGATCCAAAAACAGAACCCCAAAGATTGGTTCAAGAGATGACAGAAAGGCATAGATTGCATATATGTTCTGCCATAGACTCTTAAAGTCTGCCATAGACTTTTAAAGTTCTTGATCTCTGCCCAAAATCCCCACCTGTACAATTTTGGCTTGTTTCATGAGAGAATGTTAAGTTCTTGTATGATATCAGATAGGACTCACTGGTGTGCCATTACTCTGGTGAGCTGCTGCCTCTTCTCTCAGTCCTGTGTTTCCACTCTACCATGCAGACCTCCCAAGTCTTCTGGCTGCTCAGAAGTCTCTTAAATCTGGTTCTGGTTGGAAAAGATCAGAAAAGATGTAATGACTAAGCAGGATTTTGCTGCATACTACAGGCAAATCTCTTTGTGATCATCTCTGTGTGCTATGACCAGTACTGGAGAGTGAGAGTGTTAATTTATAATTACAAAATCTCCTACGTGAATATTGATTCACCTACATTTAAAAAAAAAAATGTGTCTTCTACATTTTGAGAAAGAATCCTCAAGAGCCTCATTGTGAATGTGTTAATGCATTTTGTTAAGAGTGAGCATGTTCCTGCAGCACATTCCAACTCCAAATGAGAGGTATGCCAGGTCATTCTGCATGCCTGACAATTATTGGAATGTAGCAGATGTGAAACTTGAAGGCAAACTGCTGTGGAGCAGCTCCTGTCCTGACTAGGGCTCTGTGTTAGTTAATAATATCAGTGTCTTCCACAGATGTGTGAAAATGTGTAGATCACCAGGAGCACTTGGAAGTATTCAGAGATAGCAATGCCGTGTTTCAGATGTGCCAAAGATTGGAGATATTCGAATTCTGATTCAGCCCCTATAGTTTGACTTGATATAAATGATATTTTCACAGAACATACTTACAAAATTCTGCTCCAGACATCTCTTCCATCAAGCAAACCCTGCATGTATGAGTCAATTATAGGTTTCCATAAAACAGTACAAGTACTCCTTTCCTAGCCCAAATAGCTTTTAAACAATCCGTGTGAGAAAGAACACAATTATGGATTTGAGTGTTAATATCTATTGAGTATCAAAGTTACTTAGCTTGATACTATATCTTACCTAATTCTGCAAAGTTTATCCAAAGCTCTTCCCTGTTCTCTTGTCTGTGTAACCTAAGGCGGGCAGAGTCCAGCTTCTGGAATAAACAGCACCTTGAACAAGTGAGACAAGGAGAACTTGAGATGTTTAGTTTTGTCGTACTAAGTCCAGTAACATGGTAAAGTTGAGATCAATCCTTCCCTCACTCAGTGGTGATGAGACAGCTTTTCTATAGGGCACTAGATAGGTGGATGTTAAAGAAGGTATTCTGGATAATAGATCATAACATCAGAGTCCAGAGCTTTTCCTCGGATGCCTTTTGCTTAGCTGAATACTCCTGAGGCATTCAAATCAATGCAAGCTGAGGATATCATGGGGGTTTTTTGTTCCTCGTGCTTTTTTAATCAATCAGTTGCTTAAAATGTTTCTGTGGTTTAAGGTGAATGGCCAGTTATTGTAGAATTTTATAGCAGCTTTAACTAAAAACTTTACAAAGTTATATTTCATAACCCCTTCACTTCAGTCAGCAGAGCAATTGCTGACATCTCTTGGGGAATCAGCATGTGTTTTTTTTTCTCCTCATTATGGGTTTGGGAGGGTTCACTTCCTCACCATCCGTGGCATGTCAGCATGAACCCAAACTCCTCTCCATTGCTTGTCTCCTTTGGAAACTGCCTACACAGTGGGCATCGTTTGTCTCTGTCCTAATTCCCTTCTGACTGTAAATGCAACAGGAACATTTGCAAAGAATAAATCTTTTCAGTGTATTGACAAAGCTGCTTCTGTAATTGTGTTAGCTGGACCAGACAATGAGCTGAAATCCTTTTTGAATTAGGGTTTATGTAACTCTAACCCAATTCCTGGCTAAGCCTTGCAGCTCGATCCAGAACAGTGAGCACTGACAGCTCGTGAGTTTTGCTGCAGCCTGAAATGTGTGGCCTAACACCCTAACACTGGGAGTGTTCTGTCTGCTTTTTCAGCTTGGGTTTGCCCTGCTCCACAGTCATTTCACCTGGAAAAGAAGGAGAAAAGGCTCAGTTGTAGTCATTTCCAAGTAGCGTAGTCATTTCCAAGTGGAACAGTTTGGGATGCAGCGAGGAAGCCATAGGAGCGTGGTTGGCTGCTGGAGCAACTTGGTTGTTCTGCTTCCAGAAGCTCCATGTGGATGGAGCCAAGCTGGCATGGAAAAGCACAGTCCACTGTGTTATGCTTTTATCTGAAAGCATTTCCTGTGAACACAGGGAGGCTGCAAGAAAGGATGGAGGGGTCTCACCTGTCACAGGGTCCTTGACAGCCTTAGGTGTGAGGGAAGGACTCCCATCCTTTGCTTTCTTTAGCTCCCCACCGTTACATTCTTTCACCATTGTGTTGTTTGAAAAATGGGGGTGAAAAGCAATAGAGCAATAGCACAGGTAAAGAGCTGGAAATTTATGTGTTCTACAAGTTTATTAAAGGTCTGTTAAGGAGTGAATGCACAGCCAAGCTGATTGGAAGCTATAATTACACCAATGCTTCAAAACAAAACCACAAAGTCCTCCCAGACCTGCACCTTGCCTTTGCTACAACTCTAGAGGTTTTTTATTGTTCAACTTTGCTTGTGTTTCCAAAATACCATTTGCATAATGTGTTTTCTCACTACACAGAATTACCCAAAGTCCATGGCACAGTGAGTGAAATATGTGACACTAGGTATTAAAAAAGAGGAATTGGTTTGATGACACCAAAATCTCAATGGGAATGAAAACCAGTAGCACGTGTTATACAAATTATGTGAGTTTTGTGCTAGATAAAGGTATTTAATAAGAGGCAAAAAGAAAAGAGTTTTATGACAATAATCCTGATGGTCTGTTCTCTTTTGCATTTTATAGACTTCGATGTGTAATTTTTTTAAAAAGTATTTTTAAAAGGTTAGGCCATTTTTTAGTTGTTAACATCTGTAAAGGAGTAGTAGTTAGGATGTTGCATTCTTCTTACTGTATTTATTTGGAAATATCACAAGGTGGAATTTGAAGTTAGAGCAAAAAAAGGAATTTTGTGCAATACAGGTGATGTTTTTCTTTCCAGACATTATTATTTAGCTTTTTTCAGTTCCTGAACATGAAAACTTCGGTTCAAAGTAAAAAAAAAGCAATTGACCTATTCAGCATCTATAAAAATTTTAGCACATATCCAGTGGCATTAAGTTTTGGACAAAATTTCTGGTAAGTAATTAGTAAGGCGAAAATCAGCTTAATTTTTCACTCAGATAATATTTGACTCTCAGCTAGATTAGAGATCACACAAAAGCCTCCATAGTCTGCATTTGAAGACTAGTAATAAACTCCCTATTGGATTATGTCTGGGGGTTTTTCAGCTTCTGAGGAAAGAGGAGATTAGTTGAAAATGTCAAATTAGGTTTGTTGGATTTTTGAGGGGACGGTGGGAAGGGTGACAGGGTCTTTTTATTCCTTCCACATTTTCAGAGATGAGAGTCTTCCCAGATATGATGAGTGTAAATTTGGAGCTGTGTTCAAACTGATCCTTGAGATTTACATGCATAAAAGATTTTCTCAGAAGTCATTAAGAAGTCTTTGGAGTTGAGTGAGATTCTCACTAGAATTAAACTGGCCGTGCTAGGCAGCACCTACTGTCAAGATACTGCTCAGGGAGAAAATGGAATTGAAAACTCCATCTGGACTCTTGAATAAGTTTATCATGTGGTGACAACTTTGAGCTTGAGGCTGATGATGTTTTGTGATAAATATTAGGAAAGACATTTGTAAATTTACATTGGAGGCTTACAGGAGGGATGTGTGGTTTATTGTTAATAATTTTTTTTATTTATTAGATAGTCTGATTAATTATTCTGTGATCCTTCTGACTTTCTGAAAAGCTGACTGTCTCAGATTTTGAGTTACTAAAAGAGGTGCTGTTTGCATGTTTCCCAAAGGTTTACAGTGGGGTTAGGTAAAATACAGCTGGTCTTTGACGGTGCTGAGGTAAACAAGTCAATCCTTGTTTTCAGTGTCACTGGACACTGACAGCAGAATATTTGAGTTAATACATGGAGCTGCACCTCTATTCCATAACCCTGACAGTTTCTCCTTACTGTTTTGATAAAGGTTATTGATTTCCATATTCAACCTTTTCTCTATTTACAGTTGTTCATGCTGTTAGTCTAATGTGATGGTGTGAAAAAATTTACTGGTTCTTTTTTTAAGACTTCTTGGGGCTTGATGTCTTTTACCTGCTGGGCTTTTGCCTAGAAAACAACTGTTGCACTGCAATTTCACATCAATTTTCATCATGTTACACACAGATTTTATTTATATTTAATGTATAATATACCTATATATTGTCTCCGTAAATATTCACATATAATTACAATACATACATTGTGTGTTAGTTGTAATATACAGATGTTAGATTATATTTTTATAAACATAAAATTTTTAAAATAATATGCACATTTTTGTCATGTATTTCCTTGTGTGTCTTTTCATCTGTGGAGATGTATACATAATTTCTATGAATAATGACAACTTTTATGCATCTCTAGTCTTGAGTTGTTCTGTAGAGAGTATCCAGCAAAATTATCATCTATATGGAATACTTCCCAATAGTAATTTACTCTGTAGTGTGTAGCCTGCTGGGACTTATTATGCAAATGCTCTATTTGCTGGCTCAACCCCATATTTTTCTGAAAGAATGTTTTTTTCATTGCTTTGGGGGGGAAAAAAAAAAGTTTTGACAAGGTCAGTATTCACTTCTTTCCTTACCTGTTACCGCCTGTTTTCCATTACAAAAAAATTAAAGCAGATTACCTCCCATTGGTTGTATAAATATGTCCTAATTGCTCTGTCTCAGTAAAGGCACCGAATGCCCACATGCAGACAGAATAAAACACTTGCTGTGGGGATGAAAAAAACCCTGCAGAGGTGGCCCTGACTTTGAAAATAACTTTTGAATTGTCGTTATAAGGTCTGTTGTTTCATTCCTTAGCAGCAGTCAGCTGGAGACAGAAACATGGGTAGCTGAGGCATAGTTAGATCCATGTCCTTTGGTCATGTGCATTGCTTTGCTTTGGAGGAGCTGCAACAGAAATACCTGAACTACAGAAGGAGATGCTGATGATGAAATGGGAGGCTAACAAAAGTTGTTATCTTCCAATATTTTCAAAATACAAAATATGTTGGATCATACTGCTCAGGAATATGTTGTAGGCAACAAATGAGTCTTAAAATTACCCTAATAACATGAAATTACCCTAAACCGTAAGATTTTTCTTTTCTGAGTTTCATCATAATTTCTTCTTATCTGTTTTTAATTTCAAGCTGAGGAACTTGACAGCAGCTGTTTCAAGTAAATGTAGTTACTGTGATCTTGGAATTTTTTTGTGGCTTCATTATGCTCTATATTCATTCTTGCCTTCTGTATCGCCATAAGGACTTTGTGGAACTCACTCTTTTCCTAGCATATCCACACACAAGGCAAATGGATTCTGTTTGTAAATTCCCAACTCCGTAGCATGGGCACAATTCCTGCTTGTAAAAGTGCTTTGTGCCGCTTCAGTGATGTGTAAATGCCCAGAGGTTTTCTGTTTCTCTGTATGTATTTGAGTGTGACCTTTGGCCAGCGGCACTGGTGGCACAGCAGCCGCAGGGTCTGACAAGCAAGTTTGAGCTTTGTCATGGCGCGAAGCCAGCGTGGGGACAGCAGGAACAGGGCTGGAACAGACTCGGGCCTGTAGTCAGTGCCCCAAAGGAGGTGAATCCTTCTGGGTTCAGCTCCCGCTCGGGCTGGTGCTGGGTGCTGCAGTGGCGAGCCAGACGGGACAGATGGATGCCATGGCCCCCAGCCCGGTGTGCTGGCAGCTCAGCTCCCACAGGCGGCACAGGTGCCAATCCCAGCGCTGCTCCCGGCCTGGAGCTCTGCTCGCCCAGGGCATCCAGCCCAGGGAACAAATCCATGCTGCCTGTTTTGCCCAAGGCTTTGGGAATCAGTCCCAGTTACCGCTTTGGCAATCTCTGGGAGGGGGCCTGAGCTCTGCTTGTAAAACGGGACGGTGAGGGGGTGAGGATGAAAGCTTAGTGCAGAGTTTGGTTTATTTTTTACTGCTTTTGGACGTGGGTGGCACTAAATGAGGTGAGATGAGGAACATTCTTTTGGAAATACTGATAACCTTCAAGTTGTCAGTGTTATCTATAATCCACTTACCTTTCTTTGGTTTTAAGCCTCTTTCTGTCCTTTTCCCTTCGAGTGTATGAGGCATTCTGGGACTTTAATCAGACTGCTTTGAAACCTTTGTATCTGTCATTTTCTTCATGTGGCAAGCAAGTCTTCTCATTTTATTTGCCAGTTTTCATGAACTAATACTGCTTAGTTTGACCACGTGGGTGCTTCTTGCTTTCCAAAGGCAGACAACATCTCCTTTTATTTTTAAAATAATATTTTTTCTTTAAAGTGTTACAAAACAACTGTGTAGCATTTGAGATCTGAAGAGGAACCAGTTTTTTCCTTCTGTGGTTGCTTGCACTTATTTCAGACAGGTATATGGATGATACTCAGAACAGGAAGAGCAGGTTAAAACCTTGCAAAAGTGAACAGGCCATGTAATATTCCCCTTTCTGCTTAATTATTTAAAAGTATGCTAAAAATTCCATGTATGACAGAAAAAGATGTACTCACTTTTATGCTGCTGGAAAAAAAAAAGTTTTGTGTAGAACTTGAGTGGGAGTGAAGAAAAACAAGAGCACATTGTGTTTGGGAGGGGAATCAGACAAGCTCTCTTTAGCCGTGTTATTTTGAGACCTTGTGTTCCGGAGGATTGGAGAATGGTTTTCTGAGGCATCTGCTCCAAATGATTACTTGTACACACTACTCAGAGTTTAGAAAGACAAAGGGAATGTGATTTATTTTTCTGTTGCTTTGAGATTGAGAGCCTAATTCCCCTGTTATGCAACTCTTGTTTGATTTTTACAGGGATAGAGATAGGGTCAGTAACACCAATTCCAGGAATGTTTTGTGATGTTACATTAATGCAAAGCTGTTGTAATCTAATTCTGTTTGATAATATGCAAGTGGTACAGCACAGATGAGATTTGGAGAATAATAAGGGCTAGAAACTTCATGAAATTTTGAAAATATTTGTCAGAAAATCTATTCAGAAATCTGAGAGCTATATGAGAGAACAATACTGAGTTGTAAGTCAAATTTAAAGTCAGTATGAATTGGTCTAGCTTCACAAAGACAGATTAGGTTAAAGGAGTCCTTTATAGGACAGGAGCCCTGGTATATAAGAAATTAGGCAAATTGGCAACATCTCTAACTTTCTAAGAATATCACCAAAGCAAGTGGAAAAGTGGCATCAACATTGTCATCAAAGTAGCTAAATCCTGAACTTTGCTATTTTGAATTTTTAGTATATTATGATGGAAACCAAGACATGCAGTAAGAAGTTTTTTTTTTTCCCTTAGCCCCTTAAAATGCAGTTTTCCTGTGATGTGCTTTTAAGAGAAACCACCATAGTGTTTCCACTGTAAATTGTCTTTTAACATTCTGATCAGAGAAAAAACATTGCTGTTCCCTAACTAATATTTGTACCTATTTCTTGGGATATAAAAATGCTAAACCAGAGTGAAATCTGAGGAAACACTGCACCTGGACTCTTCTATGCCGAACTGTAGAATATTGAAGTTAGAAGTGCTGTGAACACAAGGTTTACCAAAAGGAAAGGATCCTCATTTGAAGGCACTGGCAGCAAAACTCCCCTTGTGTTACAGTGATGCCCTATTGCTGTGCCAATTTCATTGCCTTCTGTGCATTAACATGAATTAAAATGAATTCACAGTGGCTCAGGTCTAAAGTTTCACTTACAGAGAGAAATAGGAAAGCCCTTTTGATGGATCTACTGTATTCAGTTAGGCTGAAGCCAAAGTGGATGAACAAGAGGCATGGAAGAGAGTAGCAAATAGGAGAAAAATGGGGATGTTGCTGGAGATGATGAGCATTCAGTTAAAGGTAAAAGTTAAACTTGGACTTTATTCTGCAGCTGATATTTATTAATATTGAATTAGTGAAGCTGTGGAGCATGAACAAACTGCCTTTCAGAGAAAGTGAGTTTCAAGAAAGGACTAAAATGTGAGTCATGTAGCCATGTGTCAGAGGTAAAATGCCTCCTGCACTGCCAGTCCTTCTGCTGCTCACTTTAGGTCTAGTGCTGCTCTCAGAGAATTAAGATTACTGTTGTGCCATTACCCTCAGCAGCTCTCCTGTCTTATTTCCTACCATTTCTGTTTTGGTGGAGGCCAGAGGCTTCCCCTCCATGCTCCCTGCTGTGTGGAGCTCTGTGCAAACATCAGTCAGAGATCCTGCCCTGAACGATTTGCACTGCAACAAGCAGCCATGGTATGCAAATGAAACAAACGAGTGGATGGGCAGGAGGACACAAAAGAATGCAGAGAAAGTTAGAGGCTACTTTATTATTGGCCTGGCTATGTGCACAACTTCTTTCAACAATCCCATTAGCTCACAGAACTCTACCTCATCTGTCACTTCAGATGGTGACAGACTGAGGCCAGTTGAGGTTTGCCACCAAGTTCATTAGATATAGAAGTGAATTTGAATAAAATGTTGTTTTCCACCTGGATTGTACCTTTGGTAGGCAGTGGTATGGTGCTCTTTGTAGCATCTCTCTAGTCTGTTTTCCTGTTACACCACTTTTTATTACCTAACAGTACTGGAGCAAATACAAGATGTTCCGTCTTGGGCAGCAGCCATAAACAACAAGAGCAGGGCAAGCAAGCATGCAGGACAATGCTTTCCATTCCATTCTGAAACTTCGACCATTTTCACCCCATGGATTTACTGAGAATAGGTGTGGTTTCAGTGTTTAATGCTACCTGTGGTTTTCCATGCCCATTCCCTCCATTTCCCCTTCCATCAGCGTAATCTTCTGCTCCTAACCACACTGGACAATCACTTCCAAAGCTAAGCATTCCTTCTGCCAGGCCTTTTTCTTGGAATCAGTGAGATATTGTACAAATTTGATAGCCTGGCTAACAGACAATAAAAATGCACATCACTGATCTAGTTCACATTAACTTGTGAAAATATCTAAGGCAGAAACAATTTTATCTAGGTTTTTCTGGTCACTGTTCCATCCCTGTTCATGTGCATCTGACCTGTACGTATTCACATTCTGCTCAGAGACACAAATTTAAATGAATTTCTTAACATTATGTCTTTATTTAAATCACCAATGGTGGCACTGATAGCTAAGGATGGCATGCAAAAGAGGGTGACTCACTCTTCAGTGTGACTTTTTTGATGATGCTTTATTTTACATAAAAATGATATTCTTGTTTCAGTGACTCTTGAATACACACTAGGTATTCTGAATTTCTCTGTCAGGACTGTATGTCTCAAATGTCTTTAAAGCTTAGGAGTGCAGAGTAAATGAAGTTAAGATGCAGTCTCTCCTAGGTGTTGTTAGACTTATTTGAAATGACTTTTTTATGGCTTCAGTTTTTTAGTATTGTTTGTTTCCTAAAATTGCATTTCTTCACACACTGTTTTCATATAACCTGCACTCTGACACAAAGGTTGAAAATATATTTGCTAAAAAGCTCAGCCAGAAAACTAATAAAACTGTTTGATTGTTTTTTGGTGAAATTTCACTACAGAGGGGAAGATAAAGCTCCATGCACCTAAAAGGTTTCCTGTAGGGAAGATGAATGCTCGTGCAGGAGGCACAACCTGCTTGAGATTTTGCTGTGTGATGCCCTTATACATATTTCATCTAAATGTGCATTAAATTACAAATAACAGCAAAACCAGTGTAAGTAACAAGTAATGTGACTGAGAATTCAGGGATGTCTGCAGGAGAATGCTGGTGATGTCATTCCATTTGCCTTAGGCTGTTATTAATAATGTGCTGCCCTTTATTCCTGGAAAATACGTGGAAGCCTGGAAGCACTGAGTGTATGACTGTAGTGCTTTCAGGGGCAGTGCAGGCTTTGCATTCAGAGTTGGTGTCTTGCTGCTCCTGCAGTGCCAGTTTTCTCTCCCCCTGCACATTGGGGATCCCATTTCATTAAGGATGGGGACCAGTGAAAGAATATACTGCTGGCTCTCGGTCTGTACATTTGTTAGCCTGAGAGGAAAGGATGCTACAGTTCTTTGATAAAAAACACAAACATTATTGTGGCACACTGATGCCTGTCATCTGATAGCCCAGGTGAGATAAAGGAAATGTTGGAAAATGTTACAAAACCTACAAACCCATATATTGGAACACCATCAAACAAACCTCTCAACAAAACCTATGGCTCTTCTCCCCTGATGCTCTGTGTAACCTCTGGTAGCAACACTGCAGAAAGTAACTGTTTATAGATGATTGAAATAAAGGCATTTGAATAATTAGCTTTGATCTACGCCTGCCTTGATCTAGTAAAATATTTAATGATTTTAATTTTGAGATAGAGCTGAGTGCTTTTGCTGACTTTAGGTGAGTAGCTATGAAGTGAGGCAGCTGTTGAAGAGTTTTTTTGACGAGCCTAGAAGACAATGAATAAATAGCATTTATCTGTGTAACTGCTACTGTTTGGTCTCGCTAATTACCCATGTACCATGCATGGTTTGCTTTGTGGCTTTTCCCCCCATTTTAAAGAGGTTAAGAACAAATTTTCTGAACAATGCTAATTGCACAATACTCACCCATGTCTGTCAGAGTCTGCAGGGAGGTGTCAGAGGATGGACCAGGCTCTGTTTGGTGGTGCTGAGCAGTAGGACAACAGGCAAGGCTAGAAACTGATGCACAGCAAGTTCCACCTGAACGTGAGGAAAAACTTCTTCACTGTGCATTGATCATGCACTGGAACAGGCTGCCTGGAGAGGCTGTGGAGGTTCCCTCACTGGAGATATTTCAGAACCACCTGGATGCAATCCTGTGCCATGTGCTCTGCGATAGCCCTGCTCAAGCAGGGAGGTTGGACAAGATGACCACTATGGTCCCTTCCAGCCTGCCCCATCCTGTGATTCTGTGTGTACCACGTGTTACTTTAAAATGGGCTTCTTTTAATAATGCAGGACAATTATTAGAACCATTACATGTTATTGAAATCTTTCCTGAGTCTGGGAAATCATAGGAAATAACATAAAGTCTGGTATGATTTCAACATATGCCTTGCTTTTTCTCTCTCTGTGAAGTTATCCTTTCCTGCAAGTCCTTGTCAGTGAGTTGGCAGCAGTGTTAGAAGTGGAAAAATCAGCTAAGAGTAACTGCCACTAAGAAAAAGCAGCTTGTAACATGAAGTGCCTACTCAAAACACATATTTTTATATTTTTTAAAATTCACTCCACATTTTCGTTGCTTTTCTAGAATAACGTATTACATGGAATGCAAACAGAGAAACAGAGTGGGCAGATCTCTAACGAGTGCTATGAGCTATGTGAGAAGGACACCCTGGGGACGATGACCTCTGTGAAAGGCTCAAGAGCTGCACAAGATGAAGTATTCGAGTGTTGTTATTCACAGCAGAGGCTGATAGACCAGATTGTTTCTGCATCATGCCCTTACTCAGGTCCTAGAAAATGTACTTGAGTGGGGGCTTGAGAAGGTCTTCAGAATTTATTTATGGAGCCTCTCAGAGTATAACTTATTTTTAGATTACAAAAGAGCAGAGTGCATTTTTCAGCAACATCATTTCTCTGTGTTGTTAACTGTTTCTAACCAGCATCTAGATTAAAACAAGGATTAAACTAATCTCAAGGACCAAGAAAAAGTTGAATACACCCTTTTTCTCCTTGTTTTTTCTGAAATTTCTACACTTTCATCATCTCTTATAAATATAGAAACTGCATTCATTGCTAAGGATGGAACTCAAGTAACTTCAGGTGACCAATTAGTGGTAATTTAAACACTGGGAAGCAGATTGTAGCCACCTGTGTCCAGTACAGCATCACTGTGGGGAGGTGACTCCAGGAAGCTGAAGGGAAGTAGTGGAGATTGTGTTCTTCCCCTCAGCAGCACAGTGTGGTCTCAGGTAAGAAAACTTTCAATGCTGAGTACCAGGTAATCTTCCTTGTAGCAATTAACTTGCAATTCCCTGGATATATTTCAGGTTGGGGGTGCTTTGCTGTGCTTAGCATGATGTACCCCTGCATGAAGACACCTTTCATACCAAAACTGGTGAGTTAGACCTAAAATATTGCAATGATACTTCATGGTGTCGGTGGTAAATAGTTGAGATTCAGAGTTAAATGATGATCTAGACTACTTTCAATTTAGTCTCTTTTCTAATAAATTATAAACAGTCTTGGATTTAGGCTGGGCTGAATAGATATGGGAGTTACCACTGTACAAGCAGGGCTGTCAGATTTAGTGTGCCTGTCTAGACTTATTTAATATTGAATCCTCAATTGCTCTCTTGTAAATGCTCTTAAAAATAGACAGTGATCACGTCTCACAGGTCAAACCATCTGCATTTGTTCTCCCTATTTCAAACAGTCTCACATAAATGCACACACACTCTTTTATTTTCTGTGTATTACAGATTTAATTCAAATGGGGGCTGCAGTGGAGGCTTTGGATTTAACTTACTATCAAATGGCCTTTTAAAAATTGATAGAGATTCCTGTCACTGCTGGGTATGCAACTCTCCTGTTCCCCTGGTCTATTTGCACTTTAGCAAATCTATTTGCTTCCTTTTATGCTTTATAAAGGGGAAGAAACTGACTTTCTGATTTTATTATTTTGCTTTGTGTACTCAGCAAACTGTTGTCAGCTCAGTGGCTGAGAGTGCAGTTTGGTGAGTGGGGTTACAGGTGTGAGACCCCCAGTGCTGTAGGAATGAGGACTCCAACAGAAAACCCACTTTGTTAAAGACAGCTGGGTACGTGTGCATCATAATAATTCTTTTTGTAATGTAGCAGGTGTAATGACCCTTAAAGTTATGCTCATATTTATTTTAGAAGTTATGTCGAAATGGCTGAGCTTTTCTTTAACTTTTATCCCTCTTTTCCTCTTGCTTTCCAAAAGAAGTGTTGCTAATGAGTGCTCCTTTCAGCAGCTTAGTCCTGTGCTTGCCTTGGAGGTTGCTGGTGCCAGTGGGGTTGCTCACATGATGAGCATTATGTTCATATTCTCAAGCAGCCTACAGGAAAGATGTCTGACAAGGCAGGAATGAAGAAAAAAATAAGTCTAAAATTGCATCATTACTCTCATTAAAAGCATGTTATCAAAACAGTTCTTTACAATTAGTTTCCCTTGACGGCTCTTCACAGGAAAAGAAATAAATCTCAAGATTCCTATCCACTGAACCAAATCCCAGTGTAATTATTCCCATGTGATACTACTGAAAGGAATATGACTGCAGAGATAAAACCTAAAAGCAAAATCTGTCTCTGCAGTTTTATTCCAGAACTGAGGAAAGTGAGGGCAATTAATTGACCTAGAGAGGGTTTACACACAGTCCTAATCTGGTTTTTGATGTCTGCTGCAAAACAGTCCTGAAACCTTATTCATTTACAGCCACAGGTAATGAGCAGACTGGAACTCTGAAGGTGTGCTCATGAAAATTACTGTACAGGCCACAGGCAGATGGTCTGGAAGTAAAAGTAATGTCTTTCTACATTCTTATTATTGTTTGTACTTTGAATATGGGAAAGAAATACCACTTCTCAGTTAAGATATGTGCTAGCTCCCCTTGTATGCAGCTGCTACAAAGAATCTCACTCTGTTTTTAAGGTGCACAAATTGGCAAAGGGCTGTGGCTCTTATCACATATGACTGATCTTTATAGAGGCTCCCCAGACACTCCCTATAGAAAAAAAATGCTGCAGAGCGGATGATATTTATGAAGCAGTTTCAGAAGGCTCATTAACTTCCAGAACATGGATGAACTTCAGGTAAAATAAACATTTAAAGGGCATCCTAGCATTTAAAGGGACAGGTGGCAAGAATAATTTGTATCTGCAGTTATATTTATAAACATGGCATTTAGGAAACCTCAGACGCTGTACAAAAGCTTGTCACTATTTGGTTGCTTACTAAACAGGAGGAAAAATTGTTAGTAATGAAACCATATGAAAAAAAGAGATATCTAATGTCATACCTTAGGAGCAGAAACAGATTGTTTGTTTCCCAGGTCAGGTTAAAACCAACAATGACAGCAAATGAACATTTTTCTACTCTCCTTCCTTAGGTTTTGACTTTAATTTTCTCACACTTAGAATGAGAAATGCTACAAGCAAAGTAAAATATTTTTGAATTGTTAGGAAGAGATTTTGGTGGGTTTCATTGCCAGTGCTAACTGTGCAGTGGGAATACCCACATTCCTGCAAACCGAGAGCAACCTAGTGATACTGGGTTACTTTTTATTTTAGTTTTTGCTCAAGCTAGTTCTGTATCATTACATCTGTGACTTTAAAACAGGTACTGGGTGGTTAATACCTTTGCATGCGTTGCCAGTTGTTCCTTTTAGGAAGAGAAATCATCAGCCGTTAACCTTGATGTCCTTGATTAAAATTAACAAGTGAATATTGGTAAAGACTAACAGTCTGATTTGTTTCAGGTGAGGTGGTTCTTTGTTTCTGGCTTGTGTGTCCCCTGGTGTAAATGCTCAGTGATCAAAATCTAGTTAAGGGTTTTACTGAAGAAATATTGGTCAGTAGAGAATTCTCTTTGTTTTCTCTTTCCAACACTGGTGTTGGCTTTGGAATGCTAGCAGGGAAAAATAAATCCAAGTCAAGTTTTTCATCTGATCTTGTTTTCTCCTAATCCATGCTGTCAGGCCAGTGGCACATCAACAGCCACATACTTGCTATGCAAGGTATTGTTTGTGAAGCTTTTTTCTTCAGGGTGAATCTATGATATCAAGGTTGATTTTTGTCAAATGCTTTTGTTTGCTGTGTTGATGTCCCAGATTACCAGGGGCCTAGACACCATGACTAACAATGTCTCTTCAAGTCAGAGACTTGAGGTCTGTTTTTTAATTGAAAAAAAACAGGTTAAAAGCTGATCTTATTGTCCTTTGCCTGTGTTTAAATGAGTGAGGAGTAACTGTGTGTTCATTAGATTGAAAGCATAGCAAGATGCAAAGGTTTGAACCTTAGAGTAAGTAGATTTGGATTGAAAACTGATTTTTTTTTTTTTAATGATCAAAGTAAATGACAGAAGTGGGTTTTTAATTCAAATGTAGTCCTTAATGCTTCTTGTTCTAAAGCAGAGACTGCCATAGTTGAATCATTGAGTTTGATGCAGAATTTACGAACCTGATCTGGATCAAATTTTGGGAAGACTTGTGTAAGCTGTAAGTTACTGGGGTAAAACTGGGTGAGGTTAGAGAGCTCCTGAGGGGGAGGTGGAATGTCAGGAGCAGTGGGGCTTTCTGCCCTTAGCCTGTAAATATAAAGAACTCCTAAAAAAATTCCTTTGGGCATGAAATTGAAGTATAATGTATTGCAGGTATAGGGGGGTTTGGGTCAGTCTAAGGTCACCAGTTATATTGTACCAAGTTAAATGTTAGAACAATATCATAAATTCAAGTTACTGCTTTGTTGTCCTTCCATGAAGAAGCTGAATGAGTAAATTCACTTGAGGTGAATTTAATGTCTGGTTAGCCATTAGAATGGCTCCAGTGTAATTACTTTTGTAGATCATAATAGTCTTGAAAAGTAAATAGTTTATAAAAGCAAAAACCTTGAAGGAAATTACAGAAGGCATAATGGCTTTTTGAGAGGCATGCCTTTGCATCCATATATATATATATATAAAATCCGACAAAATTAAATTGGTGTGTTAGTCATTTCTGCAATATTTCTTTTATCGTCTGCAATCCAGCAAATCGTTAATGAGTGTTTGTCCAGTCAGAGCAGCAGGGGTCTTGGTTGCCAGAATGTTTGTTAGAGGGAAGGAGGGCATCCTCAAAGACTTTTTTCTTCTCCTCTGCTTTTTTTAATGTAATAAGAATTTTAAAAAGAAAAAGAAGTTTAAACAAAAGTAATTCTCTGCTGTTGCTGTGGCTGAAGGGCCCCCACTTTGGAGGCTTCAGGATTTTTGGAGGCATCAGGATTGTTAGTGGCTTTGTCCCCACTGCCAGCAGTGACAAAGGTATCACATCCTGTTTTATAGAACGGGGGGCAGTGAGCTGTAGTTGTAGAAGATGTGCTTCAGGTCAGTGCCTGAAGTCTCCACAAGCTTTTTTCCATGTGTGCCCTTAGTTTTTCTTTTTGCAGTATGATTTCTGTCTCATTCTCTTAACCACCTTCTTGTGTTTTCCTTTTGTTGTTCCATGCCACTTCTGCTCTTCTCCACATACTCGGGGTTTGGCTCTCTTCTTACACGTTGAATCTCACTTGCTGAGGTAGAACCATGTGTTTCCTCTCTTTTTGGGAGAAGATTATCGAGGCAACTGACATGTGACGTGTCTTTGGAAGGTGGAGTGCCCAGAACATTGACCAGCTATGGTACTGTTAAAGTTAGCCTGTCACCACCTCAGCTGACAGTGAAAATCTTGTTTGATCCTGGATCCTCATTTCTCTGACCAAATCTGGGTACTGCTTCTACACTTATCTGTCAGTCTTAAACAACTCATGATGTCCAGAGTCACGGCTGCCCTCAATTCTTCACAGAGCTACTGTTTAATCTGAGAAGTTGAGAGGGGGCAATGGGGGAAGGCAAATAATTTAGATGTGCTTATGTGTCTCTAAGAAAACAGATATGTTGCTCTTAGAGGACTTTTAGAATACAGTTGTTAGGTTTGATTGTTCCCTACTGTGGTGTAAGATACTCCAGGGTGACTGTATGATGTAGATAACAATATATCATACACTGTGCTCTAAAAGGCGCTGATTATGGAACATAAGAGCAAAAAGACCTTGTACATTCTGATCTTTCCCCCAGTTTTTAGTTTCTCATGACCTTCTCATGACCTGCTCCTTACCTTGTTCTGTGTGCCATTAGCACATGCTTTATTTTCCTTGCAACAGCAAATTCAGCCTGCTATAGGGAGCCATGGATATTATAATAACAAACAGGAATGGGTAATAGACTGCAGAAATTAGTGTAGAGAATTGGCCTCACTCCACAAATCACCCACCCATTTATGTGCTGACTGCTGTAGTATTTATATGAAGGTGCTGTATGAATGTATATGAGCATTTTTATGTATATGCATCTCCCTATAATCCATTCTCCAGTCCACATGGGAAAGAGGTCTTCAAACTTGGAGGTGAAATCCAAGGAAAAAGTTATTATATTTGTTAGTTTCATGCACACATGTAAGTTGGAGTATAAGGATGGTTAACCACGTATCTGATTATTTTAAACCTCTAATTTTGAGACATTTCCACTCTCTGTGAAGCTGGAAAATTAAATGTGGGAAAGTGTCTGCAAACCCATTGTTGAAATAATGTTGATAGAGGAGAGCCACTGGAGTGCCCTGTGAGAGGCACAGGGACACACCAGTGGTCACCCAGCAGCAATATGTGCACTGAGCTCTTCAGCCAGTTCCCTGTTTCTAGGCCTGTTCTGTTTTTCGGGATGGTAACTGACTCTCAGTGAGGCTTCTTGATGTAGTTCTTTTGGTTCACAGTTGTGGCTTTTGAGTATGTCATGATTCCTCTGTTTCTAAGCTGTGACCTCCACCAGACCTGTTTATTTCTTGAAAAATCTACTTAAAAGTCTTCAGTGTTTCACTTCTGTGAGGCAGATAATATTACACTTAATAAGATTATATGCACTAGAGTTTAACTTTGGAGAAAGTGTGTTATTCCCAGAGGTGAAAGGGTAATTCATCTTCGAATGAGTCAATATATCAAGTTTAAATCTTTGGAAGTTCATAATGGAGATGTTTTAACATCCAGTATCCCCAAGGCATGCTAACAAGAATGCCTTTTCAAGATTTTGGCCAAGTAAATGTTTAAAATTATTGTAACTTTGGTGAAACTGTAATTTTTTTCTTGCTTCTACCATTACAAAAGATGGAACAATTCTATTTTCTTAGATGCACAAGTTATAGTCCTATAATATTTCTCATACTGAACAAACTGAAAGTATTTCCTCTAATAACTGTAGTATTTCCATGTAATGAGTTGGATGAATGAAAAGATTTAAGTAAGAAAAATCATTAAATGGTCAGTCTGTTTTCATCACATTTTCATCACTTTGGTAGGTCACAATATTATATAAGGTCATTAACTATCACTGCAGCCAGTTTTCAGATGGCATTTAGAGTTGTGTACAGACATCATATTTGAAGTTCTGCTTATTCTTGCGAAGGACAACTTCTTTTCTTTTCCATACAAGAAATAGATTTTGTGTAAACAAATAAAAATCTATATTAATAAAGCCTGTGAACCACTTAATGTGGTGTTTTCTGTCTAGTCAGGATTCACATTTAAAACCACACCACTTAAAAACTTAGGACAACCATTTTCCTGATAAGGATGTAAACAAAGAAATGCTTATTTATTTGGTGTGCAGACAATACAGAGACGTGGTACATTTTTTTGGAAGAGAAGATGCATTTCTTAAGTGTTTTTAACTTCAGCAATATAGTGCAATAATTGATATGTGCTGGGGATAGGGAAGTCTGTGATCTGTTTGTAAACTTGAAAGTTCTTTGGGATTGAAAACCCCCAATAATAGGACATGTATAGGCAATAGAAGTAAACAGGGAGAGATGCAGGACTGCCTCCATCACAACACATGGAATTTTTCTATAGCTTTTTTATATATATATATGTAGAAGGTGCAGCAAACAACCTATGGAAAGCTCTTGCTTTTCTTTCTTGTGCTTTCCTGGTTGGAGTTTTGGTTGGCTTAATGTAGTGCACTGAGGACCTGTGGCTGGACATGCCTGTGAACCTACCCCAGCCTCTCACAATGACTGCCTTCCTTTGAAAAACAGTGTAAGTCAGTCAGAACCCTCTGGTAAAGGTGATTATTTCCCCACTTGTGACCAATACTTCCGTAGATAGTCTTTTTCCCCCTCCAAACTCTTCTGTGGACAACTATCTTCTTGGTGGGCAGAATAAGATTTGCCTACTGGCTTCCTGGCTGATATTCTTTTGAAATAATGCACCATGTTCAAACTTGATCTGGCTGAAGATGTTCCTTAAGCAAGGTTGGGCATTTCTTTTTTACCTTGTGTTTTGCTTATTTTAATTTTGAAATGCTGATATTTGCACTGTAGTTTAACCATTATTAAATAATACTCAGCTTCCCTGAAAAGAGCAGACCTACTAATTTCTGAAAATGTACTGATACAGTTTTTCATCTTTTACATGCTGACATATATTTTGTGGTGTGAAATAAAAGCTTGCATTACTTTCTATTATACTAGGAAATTGCTTTTAGCCTGTTAATTTGTAGCTGTATTTTACCAGTTTTATCCAGGTGTAGCTCATATGCCTAACAGCATCATTGTTATTTTACAGGCAAAAGAATGCAGAAATTCCCCCATATGCCACTGGGGGAATCTTCTCCTCTGTGTAAATAGGCTGTCTGCTTTGGGTAGGATGGCATTGCAGATGTACCTGTGGAATGCACAGACTGGATTTTGGGGCTGGTGTGCAGAAGGTTGTCTGCAAGGCATTGGAAACATCAGAGACCTCCTCTGTGAGCCCCCTCAGTCAGGGGACAGCCACCACTTGGTGGATTTACCAGGAATGGATTTACCAGAGGGGATAAAGCAGTGCAGTCCCCGTCAGTGCTGCCTCTCCACTTCCTCTGGGCTCTGATGTTTTAATTTCTGAGGAGGCAGCTCCCATTAACAGAGGCAGTAATTAGTTTAGGGTAGGAGTTACTTACAGTACAGCTGTGCTGCTCTGATGGTGCCATCTGCCCTCCATGGGTGGGAGCCAGCTTCCTGCAGGCTGCACATTCCAAGAGAAACTTTCCTTAAGACGCCCAGACATCCGAGCAGGGAGCCTGCACACCCCATAAAATGCAGGAGCAAAGGAAACTGGTGAGCTGTTGGGAGTTGCTTGGCTGAGATCTGCATCTTCAGACTGTGGTGCTAGGATCTGAAACAGTTGTGTCTAATTGAGGTGGAATCGTCAGGAGCAACCCTGCTGGCCAATTTTCATTTCCTCTCTTTTTAGATGAACTGCCTAATTCAGCTTGGTAAGGTGCAGCCAGCCACGTCTGTCAGGGCATAGCTAGAAGAGCAAAATGACGAATCGCCATCTAAAGAGATCATCCTCTTAATTGCAGCAGGCCTTAATTCACATTCCATGGGTGTATTTTTGCATTATGGCTTAATCAGAAAAGCTACTGGAGCCAGATATGTTTGTGGATGTATCTGTGTCCTAGATCTCTCGTGGTGTTTGCTGCCTTGCCTGTGTCAAGTGAGGCTTTCCAGCTCTGTTAAATGGAGGCATCGCTGCCAGGGCCCCATGTCAGAGCAGCTCACCATGAGCAGGGCAGGCAAAGCTGTGCAGCAATGTGCCTTTTTCTGGGCCAGTTGAAGCTGATGAAGTGAAAGCACCTGCTTGGTTCAGCCACTTGGTTTATGCTGCCCTGTGCACTGGGGAGTGAAAATGTTATTCGACCCAGAGGGCAGTGCTGGTCAGAATCATGCATCACATCGTCTCTGTGTTGTTACGTGCTGATTTTGCAGCAAACAGAGGATTGCATTCCAGAGGATACATCTTAAAGACCTCTTGAGCTATACAAATCAAGGGAGGTGTTTAGACCTAATCTAATGTATGTAACAAGTGAAAACTTGGTCGGTCTAATAAATGGGAAAATAATGGGAAAATAAGTTTTGCCCAAGTCTGTGTTTCAGAGAAAGCTAATGAATGTTTGTAATAGAACTGTTTGTCAAGTATTGCTTTAAATTACTCCTTATTTAAAAAGAAAATAGGTTATTTTAAGAAAGTTATATCTCCTTTTCCCGCATGTAGGGTACTGGGACTTTTTTTCATAATTTGGCAATGTTTTCCTGGCTTTTTGTGTCAGCCAGTATTTGCTGAGCGGAATTGAACTTGGTATGAAAATTTTCTCTGAAAAGAGCTGATTGATGAGCTTTTCTCTAAGTACTGTTTACTTCCATGCATTTTAGCCTCTTAGCAGTGACACTGCCCAGTTTCCTCTTATTTTGGAGTTAATGTGCCCCATGCACAGCATGCAGAAGGACCACAGTCCCTGGTCTGAGGAATGACTGTATATCCTTGCACTGTAGTCATTCTCCAAAACACTGCAATTGCAGAGTTTTCCCAGTGAAATGAGGGTCTGTTTGTGGAGAGAAATTGGCACAGGGAGTAATGGCCATTCAACTGGAGGCCAGTTAGGTACGTTGCAGACAAACACTGGTTTTCTTCCTAAGAGTGTCTTTGGTGTGGCTGGAGGCAGCATGCTGGAGCTCGTCTGAGCATGGCAAGTCCTTTAGACTTTGTGATATTGAATAATAATCTTGACACTTGTGTGAGAGCCGTGTCAGTTTAGTGACAAGTTATTAACAAATGGCAGTTATTTGCCATCTGTCCCTTACACCAGCCCAGAATCCATATGCAACTTATTGTTGGTTGAGTGGATTAACTTTCTCTTAAAATTTTTGAAATAGCAAGCAACTCTCTGTTCTACTTTAGTTTCTTTTTTTTTTCTCTCCAGATGTGGTTCTTTTATGAGACAAAAGGAAAAAAAAAAACTACAAAAAAGGTAGACACTGAACGTGTGGGCTGTGTTGATGATTTCTGTGGGACTGTTCATTTTCCAAAGCAAAGGGCTGTGGTTCTCCAAGAGGGTGAAGAAGGAAACAAATGAGTTCCCAGTCAGTTGCAGAGCCTTGCTGTCCTGCTTGACAGCAAGACTCAAATTCCTACAAAATTTGTGTGGGATGGGTACTACTGAGGTTGCTTGCCACTGAGTGATTCCAGGATGGCAATTCAGCTGTTTTGGAACAGCCGTTGGGAATGTGGAAACGGCTCAGGGGTGTCAGGCTGCTGATTATCCGTAGAACATTTTGATTCCCTTAGTTCAGTGAGCTGAATACCTATTTCAGATGGATTCTGTCTTGGGTGTCACAAGCCAAACTCTTCCTGGAGCTCTGTACCACTTCCAGAACTAATCAGGCACTCCCACCTCAGTAATGTGATTAGGGTGGCTCAGGATTAAGGAAAGAAGCGTGGCTGAATCCCTGCCAGAAAGCCAAGGCTGACACACAACAGGCAGGGGGATAACCAGGAGGTGGGCACAGCTGCCTTTGAAGCCTTGGCTCAGATTCCTCACCCCAGTGATCTTTTCAAAAGAAAACTGATCCCATGTGGCCCTCCAGGAGCCCTCTTCAAACACCAGCAGCAGCCCAGCTTAGAGCAGAGCTGGATGTCACTGTGGGCACTTAAGAGGCTGTGGGGACTTCAGCAAGTAGAAATGGGTATCAGAAGCAGTCATGATAATAACTGGAGTTCAGATTAAACAGAGTGGAGATAATTAAGGTGTGGCTGTATTTATGCACACAGGGGTTTTAGAAAGCACTGTTTTATTCAGTCTTCAAGGGCTCCAGCCTGCCTTGCTGGTGTTAGCTGTTCTTCACTTGCCTGAAGCTTGGCATTGCTTGGCCTGGTGGTCTCTGAGTAGCATCAACTAAAATAGAATTGCTGTGCTGGGTAAGTTTTAGAATAGATTTTTGAGAGAAATAGGAAGGAACAAAAATTCTGCTTAAAAAAGCCCCCAGACTTGCTTAGTTGCATAAATGCAAGGGACAAAGTAGTGTTTTTCATGCAAAAAATATTGTGGTATGTCAGCATATTGGCACTGATGGTGAATAAGCTGTTTTAAATATATGTCTCAGAAAGAGGAAATATGCTGAGATATTTCAGTCTGGGAACCTGTCTTAAATGGATGAAAAGGGACACAAAACAATACCATGCAGTTGGAATTTAGGACTTCAATGAGAAGTGAATAAAAAGTGATTATGAACTCTCTCTGTAGGCAGCTGTTAAGCAAGTAAGTTTTTAAACATTTCTTAAAAACGTTGGAGAGCAAAGCAGCCCACTGTGGTAATAAGAGTTGCAATGTCAATGTTTACGCATGAATAAATGTATAGATATGTTTTAATGGCATTTCTGAGGTTGATGTTGTAATAGCTGCCTTTATTAATGGTTTTTCAAAGCCAAGTGAAGGTGTTATTACTGAGATTTGGTGGTGGATTTGGAAGGCTCTTTTGTAAAGAGAGCAGCAAACAGTGCAAGTTCTTGGATATGGTTGTAAAAATTTTGTAGACTTAAAAGACAATTCCCATTGCATCTGACTGCTTTCCAAGGAAGCATAAATGTCTTGTCATAATCAGCCTTGCTGGAAGGAGGAGCCTGAAAGTTATGGGAGGAATTAATTCTGTAATATTTGTTCCTGAGAATGAAAATAGAGAAAGTGGCCCTATCTCCTGTGAAAACCTTTTGTTTTCCAAAATGAAAGCTGCGAACCTTTTGAGTTTTTTCCTCCTCCTTTTGAGTTTTTTGTTCCTGATACCAGTGACTCTTTTCCCCAAAAGTACACAGAGATTCTGAAATATGAAGAATGCTATTTGCTGATGCCACTAACAGCATCAAGCTATTAAACAGGGAAAGAGAGGTCCTTTGCTCCTTGGATCTTAGCTCTTGTATTTAATTCTGATTTAGAGGATAGATCAGGAATAGTATCCAACACACCATAAATGCATGCCTATGAATTTAGTCAGGGAACAAGCTTCTTGGGAAATCAAATTAATTGCCCACTAGATATTAACATCTATGATTTTGCAAAGTAATTTAGTACTTCCCTATGACTGAGATTGATCAGCAGGATGTAACCCATAAACTGCATATTCCTGCTTTTTCAACAAACACATTCTTCAGGCTGTGTTTGAGAAATATTAAAAGAAGTTAAATTTGAAACTATGATAATATAGGTCACTATTTAAACTATTTTAAAGTCTTTAATGAAATTAATAAAATCAAAGTCATTGTTTATAAGAGCATAGTTCATTTTTGTGAGAAATTGTACTCCCTCACTCTTGTTTTGGATGGTGTAGAAATACACTGCTATTTAATAGGAAATGCAAAACTGTTGGAATATTTACATTAGGACTCAAATCTCTTGTGTTTTCATGGAGTGAAATCTGGCTAAACTTCCTGAGCAACTTCAAGAGGGACATTAAGCCTTGTTGAAAGAAATGTTTGTAAATGTTGAAATTGTGAAATGGACTAGGAGTGGTTGTCTGCAAGTCGTGTTGTTTTTCTTTCAGGTAAAAAACTACCATTGAAATACAATAATTGCGCATTTTTAGTTATGGAGCTTTTTCCCTATGTTTTGGCTAATACTGCAAATACTTGTGGGTTCCAACACAAGTATGAATTGGATTGTCATGTAGGGTGTAGGGTTTGTAGGGTTTTTTGGATTATCTTGTTTTTCTTTTCTGAAGCAAAGTTATCTCAAGCCCTGCAGTTTGTGCTGATTCTCATTCCTGGTGGCTCTCATCAAATCAGCCTTTGAGTGGGAAAAAATTCTACCTGTCTGATGCATCCAAGGAGAAATAAAAATAAAAACGTGTTTTACCTCTGCACTCCCTCCAACAGCTGGGGTTTCACTGGGAAGGTAATTGATAAATTCAAGAGTAGCAGGAATGAAAATGATTTTGGAAGGAAAGATAGAAGTTTTCACAGTAGCACCTTCAGAGGTGCTGTGTTTCTACATGTACTGCTGTAAAATGAGTATGAACAAATACCTTGATTTTTTCTTTTTTTTTCTATATTGTAGCAACACACATTCTCAGTAAATAGCAGGAAGTACAGCATTACCAGATGAAACTACTGTGCTGAAGTTCACCCTAGGGATTTACTTAAGTTCTGCTTTAATTATGGAGTTGATTTTTCAATTCTTCCTAGATGCCTTTCTGTAGGTGGAATAATCCCTCCTTCATGAAATAGAATTATTAAAAAATGGCTGTGTTAATAATTCAAATTTAAGAATCCTGGCATGCAAATGTTGCTAATAAAAAGAAGAGTGAACTCTGTGTAGAGTGCTTAGTTTGCAAAGAATTCAGCATCAGAGTTCAGTATTGCTCTGGAGTGCAGTTAACTGAAAGTAAAATGTATGAAAAATAAAATAAAAATACAATGTGTTAGGGTTTTGGCAGGTTTTTTGTGAAGTCAGGCAACTTAAGAAAAGTGGAAATCTTTTAATTAATTTTTTGCAAACCACTCATTAAAACTTGCAAGTGCTTAACTAAACAAAACCTTAATTGAAAGTGTCAGAAGTGATCCATGGCTGCATTACAATTTCCTTCTTTATGCATCATTTCCTTTGCCATTTCGTTGCATACCAACCACTACTCTGACCTATCAGTTCAGACACAAAATGATGACCCTGGTTTCTTTGTCCTCTGTAAAAAGAGTTAAAATAGGCTGAGACTGAAAAAGATGAGCTTTATTGGTTGGTTGTTTTTTTCTTTTTTCTAGAGCAACATCAGCGTTGCGAACAGGTGGCCACAGGACAGGTTCATGGATGCAAAAGGCTTTATTCCATGTGTACTCTCTGTATCCTTGAACCTGATTTATTAATAAAATTCATTTTTTATGAGAGGTGAAAGGTATTTTAACACTTCTGACAAAGGCTTTATTAAATCCAGATGTCTGTAGTAAAATGGATGATACAAAAATCCTTAGCTGGCATAGAGAAAACAATTGAATAAACTGGTATTGTTTCTAATTCATTGTAGCCAGTGTATCTTGCTATTATCACATAGATTTTTGTGTACAGGATAAATATATCTCCAAAAAAATGTTAATGGGGACATATTTTTGATGAACGTGCTCCTCAATTTGTGAGTTGATGTAGCAAGAATCAGTTACAAACTCACTTTGAATAAATACATCTAAACCCTTTTAGTACACAGTAAGTTCTTTGCTGCTCAGAACAGGTTCTCACCACGCTCTGTGTGGTTTTACAGAGTTAGGTGGAATGGTTCTGCTCTGTGCCTGCTAAGGCTCTGCACTCATAGGAGTAGAGCCCTCACACAGTTCAAAGAGAAGGATTTTTTCCCAAGGAATGCAGGCCTCTGAGAGCACTGATGGAAGCTGTCCTTATCTCCTATTATGCTTGTGGAGAAGTGGTATGTAGGACTATAAGAAACTGTTGAGTAATCAAGTTTATTGAGTGCATTCATGGGCTTTCCAGACCTTGATGCCTTCCTCTGAAATGTGGGTATATCTTACAATTGTCTTGCAGCCTGTGTGGCACCACCCAGGCAAAGTTGTTTTTAACAATTTCAAATGGAATACAAATTCCTGTGTGCCTTGGAGGCAGTCAGGAAAGCTTGCCCTGTGTTCACCTGAGCTGCTTTGCTCTGTAATGGTAAAAAATTAGGTCTGAAAAGTTTCTTTCTTTGAGATGTCAGCAGGCAAGACAACCCCTCAAAACCTGGAGGAGGAAATTAATCTGTGGTATCGTCACCCTGCTCTGCTTATCAAAATGTTTTTAAAGACTCATTCAGATATAAGGGTATTTTACAGGGAAAACACCTGAGTCCTGATCCCAGGTAGTCTTTCTCAGGGCAATATAGGATTCATCTGTCTTTTGAAGCTGACAGTTCTATCAATTTATATCTTCTGTTTTAAAGTCCCTTTATGTTTTGAAAAGGAAAATTCATGGTCATCTTCCACAGAAAAAAACCCCAAACTTTTCTGATTGTCTCTGCAGTGAGAGATAAAGAATAAGTTTTGAAAAATATAATAGTGGGAAACTAGGCTAGCAGGGAAGATTCTACTCTGCTGTTTTGCTGGGAAGTGTGGAAATTGAAGGTTTGAACCTGAACAGAATATGAATGAATTTCAGCCCTTTTAACCCCAGTGGTTCATCAGGTGTCTGCTCTCATCAATTCATATAATCCTCCATTGTCCTCAGAAATGGTCCTGTACCAAGCAAAATTCTGGACTGTAAGCTGCATTGAGAAATGAATGCCAGCCACAGTAAACACCAGATCCAGATCTCTTTGTGTGTTGTGAGTCCTAGAACAAATGTCATCTGGACTAAAAATAAACCCCAGCTGGAACATGGGATCCAAGGAACTTGGATCCTAGAGAAAACTGAGTATAGAAAAGCTTTGTGTAGTTGGATTTCTTTCAGATGAAGGTTGGTGAGTGCAGAAAGAAATGAAAGATCAGTAATTTCACATTCTGGCAGGAAGATGTGTGCAATAAAGTCCCTGGGCTATAAAGAGTTTGGCATGTGGAGTCCCATGAAGAAACTGATAGTCGTCATCTCTGTTTGCCTGAGAGAAAACAACCTTTAATGTATAAGCCAAGCCTAAACTGGGAAATGAAGCATATTGCAGGAATATAAACTGGGGTTTATGACTGTTTTTAATGGCACTTAATGGAAAGCTATTTATACAACTCAAACAGCACGTTTGTGTGTGTGACTGCCCTTCCTTGTAGTTTTTTGGCTCTGTGTATTTCTTAGTTCACAGGGGCAAGGAGAGGTTCACTGACACTCCACCTCTGAAAGGTGCTGCTGCTCATTTCAGCAGCGGCCTTGGGATTTCCACAATGACATTTATTCATGAGAGTCCTTCAGTGGGCTTGTATCCAAGTAGGAGGTGAGAGCTTCCTCAGAAAACAAGAGGTATCTTACATTTGCATCCTTGAGAGGTTATTACTAAACTTATCTTTGGAACCATGGCGTGTTGTGCGCAGGAAGGTGTAAAACCAAGTCATTGCTGGCTCGTGCTGAATGCCAGCACACCAAAGTGACAGAGAAATGCAGTAAGATGTACTTGGCTTGGAAATTTATCTTATTTGTGCTGTCAGTAGCGCTCCTTATGAGGTGAGGAGCTGTGCCGAGTGCCTCTCCCCCTGGCTCCTGTGGAAGCATTAATCTGCAGGAGCCTGGCGATGACTGCTCTCAGTGTCACATGGCCGCAGTCACTGCAGGCAGGTCACACAGATTAATGTAATCTCTGCTCATCTCAAGCACCACGGCTCATACTGCAGATTAGTTCCTCGCTCCCTGATTACAGCTGACCTCTTTTTCTGACGTGCCCTTACATTTTACGTTAGGAAGAATGTAAGGCCCAACCAAGTGTTGCATTAATTACCCTCTTTAATACCTGTCATGCTTTCACCTTTTGGCAGAGGCTCACTATGAAGGAGATCCAAAAGGATGTCTTGTGCAAAACTGGAAAGAGATCATGTGGTACTCTGCTTATTTTGCTTTGTTACTAAGGCTCCCATCAATAAATACCTCACTATTATGAATAATAAAGAAATAATTTATTATATATTAAATATATTATTTATACAATTAAATATATTATTTATATAAATGATGAATAAATAAATATCTCACGAAAATTCAGAGTAACAGAGGTACTACTACATTTTAACTCAACGTGGTAACTCATTACTATAACACACCACACTAACTGCTCTGCCAAAGTGATGAAAGCTTGTGCATTTTTATTTAGCTTCTTTCAGACCAGTGCACAAAATTTGAATGTTACTTTTATTAATTCAGTTCTGCAAATACCTACAAGCGATGCATTTAGTTTCTGCGTGACATGAGAGCCAAGGGCTTTGTGTTTCTCTGGCCAGACCTTCTCCTGGTGAAAATATTGTTCTGGGACTTCAGCTACAGCTTTGCATATCTGACCCTTGGAGTCAAAAAAGTGTTGATTACCAAGCGGAGCAGATCAAGTTTCTCTTCCCAATTTTCTTTTTCTCTCTTACATTTTAAGAAAGCCTAATCACGCATATTTCACAGGATCAGAGTTTGCTGCATGGGTTTTGGTTAATGAGCTACATTGCATAATTACCTGCTTCAGAAATTGCCAGTGTGTTATATAATACATATGTTGTGTAATGAGCACTGCACTGTACAGTGCATAATGCATGGTATAATGTGTGTATTATATAATGAATATAGAGCTACCCATAGGAGGAAGGCTTTTCTGGTATGTTGTCCTGTCTCTGGCAGCAGCCATTGCACATGGAGGGAAGGAAAAAAGTGTTGAACATCAGCTTCCCTGAAATACTCTCCTGGCCTTCAGTAATTAGTGCTTCAGGGAATTGTGGAGGTGGTTGCCACTCCAGAGTGAAAATAACCCCTGAGTGAACCTGGAAGCCTCCTCTGCTGGTGAATTCATGTCTGCTGTTTGTCTAAAACAGCCTGTGAAATGAGCTGTAGGACACAGGACACTGCCCTGGCACTGGTGTGGTTCCCTGGGCAGTAAAATAGTAATAAATAGGTAAAGCAGAGTTTCTTTGCTGGATGATCCCACAGGGCAGTGTTACCATGGCACACTGGTGGCTTTGGTACTGTGTGCTTTACATCATGAGAAGGATTTTGGTCAGCACAGTGAAGAACCTTAACCTTATGCCAATTAATTTCTTCAAAATTATGGAGGAAGAAGGAAAGTAAGTTTGGAAGGTTTCTCATCAAGTTTTGAGTTGTGGTTTTGAAGTTGAAATAAAGAAGCTTTCCTGTAGACTGTCCTACTGCACCAAGTACTGATAAGTGTATTTCCATGTGCCAGGCATGCTAGGCATTATTAGACTACCTTAGGATCCTTTGCAGATGGGTTTAGATGTTGGGCAGAAGTATCATTGTGTGAAAGTTGCAGAGACCTCAGGCTACTTAAACAGATAGCCTCAGTTCTTGCAGAAAACAAAAACAAGGCAAGACTTTGTATGTTTTATTTAAAATTAGGCAGGCTCCTTCAAATAGATTACTGCAGTAATAAACGGAGGAAAATGTACAATTTTAAGCTTTTAAATTGGTAATATCAATTATCTGCTGAGGTTATGGGAAAAGAAAATGAAGTAATCATGTTTTCACTTTATTTTAGTTCCAGTGTTTTCCCTTCCTTTTCAGCTCACAGATACTTCACTTGTGCTTTCTAACATTTTATCTAGAAATACGTCAAAGAAAACCTACGAGTTTAATTCATGTTGTCAGGAGTTTATTCCAATATTGTCTCTTTCTCAAATGGTAGAGAAATCTCCCTTTTTGTTTAGACATTTGGGGAAGAGGAGGAAGAAAGAAAAAAGATTCAAAATGGGAAAAAGAAAAAACCACTAATGAAAGAAATAAATGTTTTTGCAGAGAAACAAAAGCTGTAGAAAAGAAATTAATTAGTGAAAGTACCTGTCTCTCTAGTATACATTTATAAATATCTACTTTATTACAGAAGCAGTGTTTTGAAAATCTGTTCCCCTTTTCTTGTTCTGTAGATACTTTTAGGCTAATCCATGTGAATATATCTGTACTGTTCATACTGACTGAAAATGAGATTTTTCTTTTTTGGTCTGAAAGGTTTTGAAGACACTTTCTATTCTGATTTCTTGAGATTACAGATTCCTTTGAAGCAAAATAGTCACATTTTGGAAGAACTGAATGCAGACACTTTATTCACTTGAGCATTCACTATAATGTTACATATTTCTTCCTTTCTCCCATCTTTCTAGCTGGGATTTAAGGTCCAGCTAGTTCCTGTGGCATGGCACAGTCTGTATAAGTTTCTGCAAAGAGAGTGAAATTCCATTAGCTCTCTCCCAGCTGCTTTCTGTAGAAGTTTAATTTTGTCTCTGTCTGGGGGTGTTCTCCCAGACTGCAGATGATGAGTTTGGTGTCTAACCCAGTGCAGTTGGGATTTGCTTTGGTAAATCAGCTGAGAGAGGCTGTCTTGTGGTCATGGTTAGAGCTGCGAGGCTGAAATGTTGCCCTGCTATTAAGAAGACTGTGAGTTGTGGCTCTGAATAATGGCAGCGTGGTCTGGATTCGTTTGGTTGGTCATGCAGCTGTGAAGGAAGAACACAGCTGTGTATGTTCAGAAAGCAGAAGAAGAGCTATTGTATTAAGCTGCAAAGGCAGCAGCCAGGCTGCTTGAATAGAAATTCATTTCTCAAGCTGCAATAAAGCCTACATGGTGATGCCAGGATGATTTTTTGCCTTTTATTCCCCTCTTATATACCCTTTTATAAAGTTTTATGTATCCTTAGTGCTTTTAGCCCACATGCTTGTAACTTTCCAATCCTCATAGCTTAGCTGAGACTCACTGTGTGACTAAACCAGAAGACCAAACATCCTGGAAGCCCCAGACACCAAGGTCCTCTCCAGAACACATTTCTGTAAACTAAGATAGGCCCATCCAGGGGGAAGGTTTCTCAGAACGGGGGGTTCACTCGAGCCTCTCATGGGGGAATCTTTGATGGATATTCTTATTTGCAAGTCCTGTAGCTGTGTGTATTTTGGTGTGCATTTCAGGGCATNCTGTGTTTATTTTGGTGGGGGGCGATGTGTGCATTTCAGGGCATTCCACCTGGACCAAGTGCTGCACCCAAGGATCCTTAAATAAATACCGAGGTAAAAACCCCTTTTCCCCATGAACTGTGTTCTGATTTTAATTTTAAGACCAAGGAAAGGCAACAATGGAGTGGAATCTTAATTTCAGGGTACTGGTTCCTGCTGGGCCACAGGGTGCAACTCAGAATGTGCCTGAGGAGCCAAGCTTGGTAGGGCATGACTGTGGTGCCAAATCCTGCCCTGAAGTGTCAGCAGGGTGTTAGCTGGTAATTCAGAGCATCCAGAGATGGTACCTGGTGGGTTTGGATCTGCACAGAGCATATGCATTCACACCTTGCGTTGCTCTCAGGACTCAACACCTCCTAAGAAATTTCCTGATACTGCCAGTGGGTTTGGATCCAGCCATCCTCTATGATTCAATGTAATGATGTTCAGATCAGGGACTTTTTGACCTCTACCAACTTTTAGTAAGACAAAAGACTAAGGCAGTACCTGTCCAATACAAATTTTAAACAGGCATCCATGGATATACATTAGAGTTGTATTACAGAGAAAGAATTAACCTGTTGTGGTATGCTTAGATGAATATTTGTGTACCTTTCAAGGAGGAGCATGTCCTAAATCACACAATTAATACATCCTGCAGTGCATTCATGGTCTGATGTTAACACCAACTGGTAGGTGCTGGCCTGCCACCCAGTAGTAAGCTGAAAATTTGCAAATTGCTTTTCCATTACTGCTCTTGTGTGAGGGTTCCTAATTAAATTTGAACTAGAGGATGTGGCATTAGTGCTCTGTCAGTAATGGAGAACTGCATAACATCCCAATCTCAAGAATCTTATCCCTTTTGTATATCTTGCTCAGTTTATTTCTTTAGGAGTTGGTTGCATTTATGAGAAGCAAACATGTTCAGTTAATAAAAAGGATAATTTTTTTTTTGAGCTTCATTACCTTGAAAATTCTGTAAAGTAGGTAATTTGGGCCTTTAAAATAACATAGATAAAAATAGAGAGCCTTGCTGCTTCTCCTGGGTAATTGGAAATTGCTGCTGTTTAACAGACTTCCTAAATTGATTTATGCTACTCCTGAGCACCCTGTAGCAGCATTTTCAATGCTTTGGAAAGTAGATAATCATTTCAAAATTAAGTCATTCTATCAAATCTGACCTGGAGGGATCAGGTTTTATGTGTTGCCCTAAAATCTACAGAAATTCTGCTTTGGGTCCTCAAAAAATTTGAGATTAGAAGAAAAGCAGGCTCTGAACAAGAGTTCTGTGGAACTACTGTGATCTGCCTTTTGTAACTATCTCATAAAGTTAGATAGTTCCCTCTCCTCAAGCAATTATAACCTAATTTCTTTATATTAATTTTGATTCTTATTCAGAGAGTTTTATCTCTTCATTACATACTCCAGCTGTAATTTAGCTTTTAAAGCATTGCTGATCAAAAAGAGATTTATTTCACTGAGCTAAACATTATTTTAAAATGGATATAGAGGCATCTGCTAACACACCTCCCTCTGAATATTGTTAATTGTATGAGCAGAGCTATCTAGAAGTCAATTTTGTCATTATCAGACGCTTTCAGGGATTGTAAAGTTTTTCATTTAATGACTTCCAAAGAGTTTTTGCCATTTATCATTAAAAAAGGGACTTGAGAATAGGCTGATTGTTCAGTGGTAACCAATCAGTAGTCAAGGTGCTCATGTGGGATAAGACTTTGAATCTCTGATCTTTCTTTTTCAATTCTTTCAGTTGAGGGTTTAACTGCCTTCTTGGCACTGATGAAAATTTGACTTCTAGAGCTCAGCATTCATCCTTGATGGAGTGTCACGTCTGAATATATTTCAGCAAAAGTTTTTGTTCTTTCTGGTGCCTTGTTGTTGTCTTACAATAATTAAATTTAATTTCTGATAGGCCAGAGTTACAGGTAGAAATAGCAGCTTATTTATTTGTTAGACTGCTTTAAATACCACATGAAAAAAGAAACTCCATAGATGTGCCTTTCACTAAGGAATATTAATGGCTTAATTTTCTTTTTTATTTCAACTTTTGTGTGTGTGTGTTGGATTAAACAGTCTTTGTGCTTCATGTTCACATTTTGGATAGAATCAAATTAATCAGACACTTGGCATTTAGAAAAGCAAAACGGAAGCAACATAAATGTAGCCTGAAGGTTTCTTTCACTTACGTGGTCCTTGGGGAGGATACTCAAATCAGAAAAACCAATCCAAGCTACATAGTCCGTAACAATTCATAAAACTAAAAAATTGAGGCATACTGGATTTCCCTATGTAGTCTGCCTCAGAAAACTGGGTGTGCAATATGAAATTCAGCACTGGACTGCGATCCAGTAGAGAGCATCAAAACAGAGTTAAAATGAAATCTGAACTGCCAGTTATGTTCTTGAAATTCTAGACTTTTATAGGGAAACTTTTTGATTACTTGAATATACCCAGTATCTTACTCTTTTGATAAAATGTTGAATTTTAGCATTAAGGAATCTCCTTGCATGATAACAAGATGAAACAGTAAAATAAGTATTGTTATTATCCATGAGGAGTGTCAATAAATATCCATTTGTACTCTTCATCTCTATGATTATCATGTTTAAGTACAAATCCAGCTCAATGCCTTGTTATGTATGCTGGAAGACAATCCATGGAAGATTTTTTAATGAATGAATGATTTTGTCTTGTTGAAAGATATATCTGCTGATTGTTTCTTTTATAAGATGAAAGGTAATCAAAATGAACACTTCGTTAACACTATATTAATAGTGTTAGGTTTAGTATCTTCTCTTGTCTTTCAGGATCAGTTTTGTCTCTGAAAATGAACAAAGTGAAGTATTTTATCATATCTTGAGCTAAATTGTGTAATGGTAGGTGATTCTGGATGAGTTATGCAATGGCCACCTTTTTTTTCCAAGTGTACCTTGTCCAGAAAAACAAGAAAGGCATATTGTGTAGAACCCCAGAGGAAAATCTTAAGCTGTTGAGCGAGCACGTGGATATGAATCACAAGAAGTGCAAGGTGAAATATTGTCTTGTTTACAGACTCAGTGTCTCTGGTGGGATACTTGTGTTACTGCTATCAAAAAGACATTAAAAGGCTTAGGTAGCCTTTAGTGCTGCTTTCTGCATCTCAGGCCATGTGCTTACCTGCTCACAGATTGGAATGCTGTGAAACATCCTGGTGCTTTGTTGGAGCCATTTGGATTTGGGAATCGTAGAAGCTTTAAGGTTGGAAAAGACATCCAAGAGCATCAGGTCCAACCTTTGACTGAGTAGCACCAAGCCCACTAAACCACACCATGAAATGCCATCACCACTCATTTTTTGAACACTTCTAGGGATGGTGACTCCACCACCTCCCTGGGGAGCCTGTTCCAATGCTCAACCACTCTTTTAGGGAAGTAGTTTTTCCTTATATCCAGCTTGAATCTCCTGTGGCCCAAGAGACCATTTCCTCTTGTCAGTCCTGGCCACTGGTGACTGTATACCACATCACGTTACACGAGTGCAGGTAACTATTTAAATCAGAAAGCTGTGGGGAATCTGATACAAAGCTAAAATCCAGTGGGATACCTTTGGTTTACTTGCCAAGATGGTGTATGAGTCACTGACAGAATGTTATCTCCTCAAAGACAGTCTCTGCTGTCCATCTGTCTAGAACTGCTTGTCCTGCTGCCCCATAAATGGCAAAGAACCAGGCAGAAAATCAGCATGTTCTTGTCAAATGTTTTATGAACACACAGCTATTGACTGAAATGAAATGGGGACTGGCAGAGAGAAGAAAAAAATTATTGCAGTCGTACCACAGAATATCCTCTGTGCTTATCCTGAGGTAAGAGATATGGCTAAAGATAGGGCTGGCACTGCTGGGGAAGGGCAGGGGAGAATGAGGCAATTATGGAGACATACTGAAGTTTGGGAACATTTCTCTGAAGTAAACCTGTCATGGACAAATGAATAAATAGTCAAAATGACAACATGTAATCCTTGCAGTATGCAAAACTCGTTTGTCACATTGATGCTCTTGTTTGAGAAAATGAATTATGGAATCTCGAGGAAGAAAGGGACTGCTTCACTTCCCAGTAATGGCACATTAATGCTGTGTACTGTGCTAAAAGGGGCTTCTGGGAGGAGTATAGTTAAATTTCATTTCTTTACAACCTAGAATAAAATTTGATATTAAAGTGTAAGCATGTTGTATGCCAAAATGAAATACTGTAATTAAGAAATATAGTCTAAGCATTTTAAACTCAAATACCTGAATCACAAAATTGACAAAGAAAGGTATAATTTCACACTCAAAAATATTGAGTTTCCATGATGCATTTCAATTTTTTGACCTCATTTTAGGACTTGCAGATTTATTCTGTAGTCAAAGTGGTAGAAATTTTATTTTCTTAATGAAAGCTGGAGTTGTCAGTGTAAGTGTTTGTGGCTAAAAGAAACATGAGTGAGAAACAGAAAGCTAAAGCCAACAAGAGTGGGTTTTGCCATGTATCATACGTTGTGTGCATGTGAAGCACTCCATATGCTCCATTTCCTGCTTGGAGTGGAAGCTAACCCCAAGGAATACGTTGGCTGTCACATCTCACTCTTCATTCACTGTCATCTGTGATGTGAAGGGGTCATGTTATCTGTAGACTTATTGGGAATCAGGCTGTTCCTGGTGCTGGAGAAGTGCCAGTTTCCAGCAGATGAGAATCCACAAGTGTGGTCTTCCAGTTTGTAACTTTTGTACACCTGTGTTAACAAAGGGTTACCTGTTGAGATGAGGTGGTTTGTTAACTCTCTGAAGGAGTCAGGTGCTTATGTCAGGCGCCTGTGCTCTTTGGCTTCTCTGGAAATCCACCATAGATCAAATTACCTGGTTGTAATTAATTTTTGACACCTGAAAAACAAAAACAGATTAAGGGAATTGCCTCTGGGGCTTAATTTTGTCGGTAGTTACCAATAACATAAATAAGTTCTCTGGGATCAGTTGTGTGCTCCCAGTTCAGGTGAGTCAACCAAATTCTCTTTTTTTGTCATAGCTCAGTGAATTCAAAGTGCTTTGCCCTTGAGCCCTGGTGCAAACCCCGTGGAATGCTCCACGTCAGGGAGTTCTGCTGCCAGTTGAAAATCAAGAATCTGAATAATTCCCCTGGGGCTAAAGGCTTCTGAGCTGGAGAGTAGAAGTCCTTTCTCTCAGAAGCCTCCTAGCCATCATGCACTGGTGATGCCTTTCCCACCTCACTGGGTTGCTTCTGTGCAGGAATGTCTAACTGAGGAGTTCTTATATCACCCCGTTTTGAGAGACAGCATCAATCAGCAGCACCCCCTGACCCTTCCCCATTGATTCTCATGATGAGCTTGTGCCAGAAGATTTAGCTGGGAGAGCTGTCACTCCTCACTCTGCAGTGATTGTTGTTGGGGAAGTTACAAACTGCAGCTCAGTGGAATGACACAGTTTGATTTTGTGTGTTGAGAGAAAAACAGCTGTGAAATTTTGTGAAAGACCCTTAGGAATTTTTTTTTCCTGCCCTTTCTTCTTGCTTCATCTTGCCAGTGGGAAGGAATGTAAGCAAGTGGCTTGCATGATAATTAAGTTCCAGATCTGGAACTATCTCCTGGTCCCTGGAAAACCTCAAGTATCAAAGGAAAAGTCTGAGTTTAACTGTAAGGCAGAGCTCCACTGAAGGGCTGCAGATTTATTGAGCATTAAATGTCAGTATCAATATAATAAAGATGGTACACAGCTGGTGATGAGAACTTTTCTGAAGAAAAATCCTTTTCAATAAGTTGTCAGCCTGTCTGGAGTTGTGAATTGTTATTAAAAACCGAAAGACAAAACCAAAAAAAGACAGGTAGGCAGAGAATGGAAGCACCTTCTGTGCTGCTCAGCTTTCAGAGGCATTTCTGCAAACTTAGTCCTACGTTTGTTATTTTGGAGTGTTGATCTGTTTTGATAACGAACTGCTTTGGGAAGGGGCATATCTTAAATCTGGCATGCTTCACAGGTGTTTCTTTTCTTGACCAGAGAGGCTTGGGTGAAGCACAGCTGGAGCAGAATGCAAGGCTATGTGTATAGTGTGCTCTTTATTAAGCAAAACTGTCTCATTTGAAGCACGCTCAAAGCACTGTTTCTATGGTATGGTCTAAAAAGAGCACAGCAGAAAAATCTGCGTGTTCTCCTGGGAATGGGGGGTTATTTAAATGTTATGTTTTGGATACTGAGAAGTTTAAAAAAATGTGTATGTCATCACTAGGGAGGTATTTTGAGAAGTGAGGGTGGGGAGTGCCCAGTTATGCCATGAGTAGGCCTGGAATCCCTCTTCAGTCTAGCAAACGGCACCGTGCTGTCCCTGAGGCTGGCTGAGAAGGGATTTTCAGTGGTCTGGGACCAAGCTTAGTGTTTGCTGGTCAAGGTCAGGGAATCTGGGACAGGATGTAGCTCCTAGATGCCATAGCAGGGTCAATATTGCAGGAATCCATCTGTAGGAAGCTTGCTGAGCTGAGGCTGCCCCATTACCATCTGTGGCTGTCAAGAAGCAGAGCCAGAGTTTCTGTTCCTTGCAGGCAAGGAATCTGATTGAGGTAATTCTTCAGTGTGTAAAATCAAAAAACACTGTAAAATTTATAACCTCCTCTACTCACAGCCCGCTTTCCATTTTGTAAACTCTCTGTGATGATGGTGATCTTTCTTGAGGTTTTTTTTTTTATTATTATTCCATTTGATCTTCTGAAAAGTGCAGCTGACAATGCTTTAAACAAATCCAGCATTTACCAAAAAAATGTGTAAATACACATTATCTCAGCTGAAAATCTGATTATCGAATATGGTGGGTACTCCTGGATTTTTCTTAAAGATGTTAAATTTTGCTTTGACAGCCTTGCAGAGTCCACCAGGTTGAGAAGAGAGCTGTTGGGTAGATACTGCTGCATTATGCTTGAGGCTCTTTCATTTCAGTTGCTGTATCTCATTTACTCTTTCAGCATTTTTTCTCTATTTCTGGTCCCAGGCTAGTTATTCATCATAAATAACAGAAGCAAGAGAAAAAAAATTAAAAAATCCCTCTTCTAGAACGTATTAAAGACATTATTTATTTAAAGGGTTTAAATTTATTGTCTTAATGCTAATGCCACATGCTAATTATGAGCCAGTTCAGCAGCAATGCAGACTTCATTATTTGGAAGAGTTTGTCTACTGCTTGAGGCTCATGACACTTCTGTGTTTTGATCACTTACAAGTATGGGACTCACATGCCAAACGTACCTCTAGTTTTAAACAGCAGATCTTGAACAGAATAAAGAGCTCTTTATCTCAGCACCTGATAGATGGTACTTTTACCACTGAAGAACCACAAGCCAAATATTAGAGAAATAGAGAGCTTTCTATTGAAAATGAAAAATAAAGCAGTATTTAATACTGTGCAGTGATGAGGTTAATAACTGTAAAAATGCAATGTCTTGGTGAAGATGAAGCTGGGCAAGAAGCTGAGGCAACCTGCTGCTATTGCCTGAACTGGAAAATCAATGTCTTTGTTTTGCTGTGGGAAATACTGGATGAGGCTCTGCGTTCCCAGCTCCCAGTGGGTGTCATTAGGAGCACAAGTACAGCTCAGCTGTACAGAGGTAGCTGGCATGTATGTTTGATGAAAAGAAAGTAAGAACATCTGTCCTGATACTTGAGACTATAAGAGAGCATTGGAATCTGTTGTTCCTCAGACCACTTGCCAAAATGCATTCCTGACCAAGTCACTGAACAGTGAGGATTTAATAATGCTGCAGCTAATGAGTGATTTCAGCTTTGTGTGTGGAAATGGAAATGTTTTGGTAAAGCACTAAATGCGTATTATTATTATGGTTGAAAGGATTACAAACTGAAGGAAAATTACAAACCCAGGAAATTTAACTTACACAAGTTGCACTTATGTCAATTAGTGTCCTCCTCTGAAAACAAGGCTGCTTGTTAAATGCTTGTGTCAGGACCTCCTGCTGCTGTGCTCACTGCTGTTGCTCCCTGTAGGAGGATTACCAAGCTATCATAACATCTCAGAATCACTGTGGGTATTTGGTTGACCTTCAAGATTCTTTGGAGGAGGTAATAGGTTATCTGTCTGCATTGGCTGCTTCTTCCACCCATCTGCCAAATTGATGTGATCAGCTTCATGAGCCAGGTGTATCTCATGGAAGATAACTTCATTCTGCTGTTGCTTTTTCTCAGCTTGTCAGTCTTTTTTCAGTTGGACAGTACCTTCTTGAAAGCTTTTGTTTGCTAGCCAGAGTGATGGCTATGCAAAAATGTAAGCAGATAATAAAATATGGATCATTTCCCATCTTCTGAATCAGTAAAAGTAGTAAATCTAAAACTTTTTGCAAGTAAGCATAATCAATAGCTGGTCCCATAAAATGCAACCAAGTGCTCTTAACACTTTTTATTCAATACTGGGTCTTGTTCAGCGTGTCCTGTGGGATTGGCAGAGAATTTTAACCAGCTGCACTGTTTTCAGAATGGTGCCCTGAAAGCTCTGTACATGTGTGAAGACAAAATGTTCTGGTGGTGTTTTCAGAACTGGTACCCTGGCATCACAGTGCCACACCTGTCCTTGTCCTCACGGTACAGTGGAAATTAAGGCATTCTTGTTCCTGGAAGGAGGAACTGCAGATGGCAGGAATCTGCCTGCACAAGAGCTCTTTTCTCTGGTGGTTCCTTTGGGGAGTACAGCAGTTGCAGGCCTGAAGGGGAAGAGAAGCCAAAGTGTCTCTCTGCCTTAATTTACACACTGAGTCTTGGCTTCTCTTTGACCTAAAATGATCTCTTTAAGCTGGATTAGTCTGAGAGTGCCTTTGTACTGGGAACAAAGGATTTATCATCTTCATGTATTGTTTTTGTGAAATCTCCTCTGACTCTCTCCGGATAAATTACATCCGCTTGGATTTTGAGTGGTGTACAAAGCAAGTACAGGTACCAAAAAAAGCTCCTGATCTCTTCAGGGGAGAACAGGCATTGTTCCAAAGGAGACTGGAAACCTGACAAGAGAATCAAGGCAAAGAACCATGAGAAAGCCAGTCTAAATAGTGATACTTGCCCCAGAGAGGACTATTGCAGAGCAGTGTTTGTATAGAGATGAGCTTCAGGTGGAGGACGAAAGTTCAGGTGGGAGGAGAAGGAAGTTTAAAAACAAATATTGTGACTGTAAAGCATATCTGCAAACTGAAGAGAGGCTGGGGGATCAATGGAATGAGGTTTCTGTAGCACATGTGGGAGAATAGGCTTCCTACTAACATAGTCAGTGCTGGGGAGAAAAAGGGAGAACTTTCCGTTCTGTGTAGTGGGGCTTAGCTTACTTATTACCATGTCAAAGCTTTAAAACACTATGAAACTTTTTTTAATATCCATCAAGTAAAATTTTCTAGTCAGAGTTGGGCTTGTGTAATATAAATTAACATTAATACTCTTTGGAAAGCCTGTTGTCATGAATTGCCTTCAGGATAGGTAATAAATATGGTAAAGGTTTTAACTGCATGTCAAGAACATCACAGAACTATAGAGATTTCTATTGACAAAGACTTTTAAAAAGAAGCAAAGCACAGATGCAATTGGAGAGTATGTGCTAATTAGTAAGCTGATGTGTCAGCATCATCACCAAGTTTCTCAGTATGGGGGCACCATAGTTTCACAAGTTGCTTTATTGGCTCTTAAAAAGAAGCATAAATAGAACAGTCGAACCCACGGAAAATACTTTTAATACGTTTTTTAATAGATCACTTTAATTTTTGCAAGGTAGAGGATAGATAATTGCACTTGGTAACTACTAAAATCAAGCAATGTTTCCCTTTGTATTCTGGGGAGTGCCTTGCACGTCTGATGGCCTGACCTTGCAGATAAAATCTCTGGCTTTTGCACGTTCTGCACCTCTCGTAGCCATTGACATAAAAACCATTATCAGTAGTGTGTCACCAGAGAGCATTCTTGACTTAAAAGCTGTTCCTTCTGAGTTGCCAGTTGGTTTTACAGGCTGGATTGCCCTCGTTAAGTAATGAGCTTGATAGTGCTGGTGGCTGTTAGGAATGCAAACGGCTTCCAGAACTTGAAGACAGAATTCTCAAGGCTAATCTAAATTCTCATTCAATAGTTTCTCATTGGCTTTTCATGAAGACTTCCATTTATTACGAGAACAGTTTGGTATTTAATTTCACAGAAAGAGTAATGATCTTTCTAAAAGTTTTTGAATTTTCATCCAAGTAATTAATCTCATCTACGCATAAGCTAAAAGCTTGCATGAATGTATTTGCTTCAGTGAATTTTAACTGATTAGAAAAATGTTTTCATTGTAGAAATTGTGGGAATGCCCTGCTCGTGTCTACCCTTTACTATTCCAAGTAACATTTTTAAAATGTAGCTAGCAAAATTTTCTTAAGTATTAAAATACCATGATAGATTATGATATACCTAATGAGTAAGGCATAAATTAATATGTGTTTAAATTGGTGTGTAATAGACCTCCAATACATGTACTCTTGAAAAAGTAGATTTCTTTCTTTTTAGTAGTGAGTATTTTCTTGTGGCTCTCATCAGTGTCTTTGTTACAGTAGTTTCTTTGCTCAGAAGCTCCCNAAGTATTTTCTTGCGACTCTCATCCAAATCTTTTTTCTTCAGTGTCTTTGTTACAATAGTTTCTTTGCTCAGAAGCTCCCTGATACCTTCCTACTGGATGTTCCTGGGTTTTTTTTACACATTCAGAACTATCTGGTGTTCAATGTTGATGGAAACATAAATCACCTAGAAGCTGACATTCAGTAGGCCACGGCAGCCTGTAGGATCAAGAAAAGGCAACCACATTTTTCTGCATATCACAGACTCAGACATACACAAAATTACAATTTGCATTTTTGCAGTGTCACTTTCTATAAGCTAAGTCTGGGTATGGATGGGCACTGGGACAGGGTGCCCAGGGAAGGGATCATGGCACCAAGCCTGCCAGAGCTCAGGGAGCATCTGGACAATGCTCTCAGCCACGTGGTTTAGTTCTCACAGTCCTGCCAGGAGCAGGGAGTTGGACTTGGTCATCCTTATGGGTATCTTCCAACATGAGATGAAATTTTCTATGACTCTGTGAAACAGTTTTTAACAAAAAAAAAAAAATTATTCTGTGACTGCTCCAGGAAAACGTATCTGAGTCAATTTTGCATTAATCACTGAATATAAAATAAACTGTGAAAATTTTAAGTTTGGGTATCAAAGACTATTTAAATGGAAATTGGAGATTCACGTGGCCCTCATGAGGTTTTTTTTGCTGTTAAGGTGAAGACTGGGGGTCAGGTTTTTCTTTGTGAAAACAGAGAAATTGCAGACAGATTTGGGGTTTTTTATCAGCTACAGAGCCATTTGGCTTTCTTGATCTGAGGGAATTCTTAGATACAACTTCGTGTAAATAGGCATTAATCTTAATAATAGTGCAGAGTGAACTCCCTGACCTTGGAAAGAGCCGTGATTTTGCCTGGATTTATCATGGAGAATCAACAGCAATTACAATGAAATTGCAAATATCCTTGTGAGGTGTTCAGTCCTCCAGAGCTAGTTTTTCACCGAGTCTCTCATAGAATAAATATTTCAGCTTATTACACTGAGTTGTTTGGAAGCTATTCGGAGGAAGAAGAGGGGAAAAAATGAGATGCGGGGCAGAAAATGTAGCCTGATTTCCTGGCTGAGGGATCCATATGTGTTTTCACGCTCAATTAACTGTGCTTATACTCTTGACTTTATGTAAAGACTGTTTTCATTTAATAGTTAGACTATGATCTGGGCAGCATTTGAGATAAAAGAAATACTAATGATTTTAGATGCAAAGGCAGAGCTGTTTCCCTTACAGGGGAAGACGTTCTTTTAAATATTTGAAAAGAGGAGAAGAAAAAAGCCCCAACAACTTAACCTGTATGGCTGTTTTTAAATAATGCACGTGGAAAGTATTACTAAAAGCTCCACAGAAACCTGTTTATGTGGGTTGGAAATATCCACATGAAAATTTGGGGTGGTGGTTGTTACAGTGCAGATCTTCTACCCTGCTATTTTAATTTTAATAACACATTCCCCCCCACACTGATCAGCTGGAAGTGGTTCATATGGAAGATGGGAAGAACAAGATCATAGCAAGTGAATGCTAACAGATTTTGAAATATGATCATTACCAGCTGTTTGAGATTCAGTGGCTGTAATATGTTAATGAAGTATTAAATTATGCAGATAGAAATCACTGAAAGAGGAATGACATCAAATGGAATTATGTGACAAATATGACAAAATCTCATTCATCACTCTCCTTTTCTAATGGGAAATATTAAATTTAAAAATTGAATTTTATGTTTATACATGGAAATTCTGTGAAGAAGCTTGCATAAATCCAAACTAATTAATTTTATTTGTCAAGTATGGCTAGAAGACAAACAGATAATCACATTAAAAGGCAGAAAAATAGAAATCCAGTTAAGCATTGGGAAGACACGATCATCCGTCAGCCAGTCACAAGTGAAACAAAGTTTTGGGTTATCCCTCCTTAGTTTGCAGCACTGTTTTCTTCTGTCGTTATGTCTTGTTACCTCTTGGGAAGATATATCACAATTTTATAAGTCCTGTAGTTTGAATTTACTTTATATAAAGCTGTTCATTTAACTGATACTCCTGAAAGAATAACTCCTTTTCCTTAAATGTTAAAATAACGTTAGAATTACGGTTTCAATGTCCCTTTATGTTTTATCTTCTCCATTAAGGACTGTTTGCTTCAAAAGTGTGGTTTGGAAATTAGTATTTAAATTAAACATTAGCAAGGGCTGAGCTGGTCCCCAGCAGGAAGATCTGAGTAGTCACTGCAGAAAACACAAGAAGGAGCAACACTGTGGTATGTAAAGTGTCCTTTTACTCCAAGAGAAAAGAGATTTACATTGACTTTTTTCCCCCTGCATAATTTACTGCTTTCCACACAGCAGCTCTTCTTTGCTGGTTGGAGGGAATGTAATGAAAGTGCTTCCTCTTCTTTCCCCTAACTGTTCTCTGCTTCCATCATTCCCTACACTGGCAAAATTATATTGGGAGAAATACATTAAGAGAGATCCTAATACTTAGGGTTATGCTGAGATTAACGTTAATAATCAGAAACAGAAGTTTTAAAAGAAGTTTAAAGATTCATAGAACGTGGCTTTTCTTAAGCGTTAGAAGCTGTGAGCATCAATGTGTGAGAGCTACCAGAGGAAAATACCTTTAATAAGTAACTCCTATGAGCCTGTTGAGTGCATTTAAATAAGGGTTTTTTTACATCAGTAGTATTCAAAGTCAGATTATGTCAGTGTTTCTCCTGTGGTATCATAGTGCTGTTTACTTAAGTTCTGCCTAGTGGTATGACTGTGTAAGTAGCATCTCACTTAGGTATATCCTTGTACATTTACTAATTTATTAAAAAAAAAAAAAAAAACATTAAGAATTTCATGTAAATCTATACATTCCCAAAATACAAAGAGAAAAAAGTGTGAAAATTTGAAGACAGGCTCTTTCAGATACTCTGTAAATGCATTTTGGTTTTTCGTGGGCCCAGGATGTATCTTTTGACTCTGGAATCTTCCTCTTCCTGTAAATGGAACATGTAAATTCCCTGAGTTTCTTTAATTATCCCAAACACTTAAGTCTTACCAAAAAAAGTTATAAGCATGTGTTTGTACGCTATGCAAGTGTTATGAGAATAAAATTGAAGTATCTTTTCAGGAACACTTCAGAAAAGTTTTGAATGCTCTAGCATTGTAAGAATAAATCATAACACTTAGTAGCTGGTACTGTTTGGCCTCCCAGCTTTGGTGGTGTCACTTTCAGGGAACAGATTTTGAGACAGTTATTAGACCATGTTGTCTGCACAGATGGTTTGCGTACCTCTGAGCAAGAAAAAACCAAAAGAGGAACGGGAAAAGAGAGGGGTAAAGCAGGCTTTGTAATTAAGCAGAGACGTGCACATGTTGTTAGGGCTGAAGGATACAATTTAGAGTAGGAATTTTGCCTGAACAAAAGTATTTGAGTGCAGTATATTCTAACTTGCTGTATTATTAGGTCAGTTGGGAATGGAAACCCTCTTGGTAACAATCGTTGTTCACAGAACCAAATTTTTACCAGGCTGTAAGACAACGAATATCTGAGTCCATGTGACTCAGGGAAAATGGTGCCACTGAAATATCTAATATTCCTCACAAGCCACACTCTATAAAGAGGCTGGAAAAAATCTAGTAAATCTCCTTACGCACAAAACAAATCCTCTGATACTAGTTAAGGAAATGGAACTGTAACATAAACATCTGCTCCTTGTAATGCAGAGAGTGTTGGAGCCTGGTGGCTTGGAAGCAGTGAAACCAACATTGTCAGGATTAACTTCTTGTGGGACAGGGACAGCAAGCGATTGAAGATTGTTGGTGGTGCAGCCTGTCTGCTGATGCAGAGGAATTTGTGAAAAGTGGCTGATCTTAACATCTTTGCTAATGAGAAGAAAGAGGATTTTTATTGGTTTTGTAAGCATTTCAGTGATGGCTGGTACTGAGCAGCTCTGAAGTGTAGCTTTGTTTTAATACTCCTGCAAGGCAGGGGATGCGCTGCTGTTCCTGTTCTACAATGGCAAAATGAGACCAACAGGGAAAACATTCTGGCTTTTCTGCGAGAGCTCAGCTGTGCACAGATAATCAAGGAATTATTTTAGGAAGAAAACTAAATCCTCTTTTTCCTTTACTGCTGCTGAAGGGTACAATGAGCAGAAACAGGAGAAAAGTGGTCTAAGCCTTAGTCTAAGTTCCTGGTTCAACCATCATCCTCCACAGGAGGCCAAAGGATGTGCTGGTGGCTGTGGGCAGTTTGGCTTTTGGAGATTGTGTAAAATTAGACTGGAGACTATATGGGAAAATATCAATGACAAATCTTCCATTAACTGTAGGTGAAGCTGAGGACCTAAATAAGTGGAAATTTGGTGTCCCTGCTTCCATTTCTTGGAGCATTGGAGAACTGGAGAACCTGGTGGTGAATGAAGCCAAAAAAACAGTGATGGAAAAGCGGACACCCCCTTCCTTCACAGCTTGCTATGTCTTTGGCAGGAAAGTACATAAACAAAGAGGTGTTATCAGTGCAAACGTCTGAAAGGACAGAATCTTCTGTAACAACATTTATTGGAGAAGAAACCATACAAGATTTTGCTCAATTCTATGATTCTGATTAACCTACTCTCATGTAAATTATATGGGATGAGCAAGATCTCATCAGTATTTCCTTGCATGTTTTTTTTTTTTTAGACTCCTGCATTGGCAGAGATGCAGCTGCAGAGAGATGCTAATAACAGTGAGAAACACTTCTCTGCTGAACCTTTTAGCAGGCGACTTTTCCAGAACTAGGATGGAGCCAAACTAGTGTAGGAGTTTCCTTGGTATCAGTCTCTGTTTCTTTCAGGAGTGTTTGGATAAACATTGGCAAACGTTCTGGCCCTGAGTAGCACTCCCAGAACTTGCTATCAGGGAGCATTAAGCTCTTAAAATGCAGATTATATATTTTTCTGGTAAATGAACTTAAAAATGCAAAAGCAACCTGGGAGTTAAATCTCCAGTGCTTGTGCACCTGCTGACCTCTTTCACACAATGACCACTGGCTAAACATGGAGAGAGATTGCATTTGTGCATTTTAGTCAGGTGGACAGGGAAGTAGAGGCATTACAGTATTTCAGCCAAATTGTGGCTCTGCTCGTGGAGGAAGCCATGCCTCCTCAGCAGGCTCACCAAACCCTCTTTGCCAGGGACACAAAGGAAACACTGTGGGGGGGTTGGGAAATTTTTTCCCTTTTTGGCTGAGGTTTGGAGTTGTCTAATAGGACTAAGGCAATGAGCCTTAGTTCTCCTGCCAGGGAAATCACCTCCTGCTTTCTAATTTGCTTCAATTGATCTCATAATTATTTCTTTTTATTGGATGAAAATATCCCATATTCCATTTTCCAGGTAAGAAATGTAATTCTCTGGCATTGCCTCAAGCTATGGCTTGTTTACAAAATTCCTGGAGCCTTTACTGCAGTTTCCTTTACTTGACTGCCAACAGTGTTTAGGTGTCAAAGTATTAAAGGGCAGCTTTTCTCCAGGAGTGAAGATTAATTGGAAACAAACTGTTAAGAAACTTCATTTGCTGATAGAGAAAATTACTTCCACTTTGAATATAGAAAATCCTTGGGTTTATTGATGAACAGTTATTCCAAAGGGACATCAGTTCCTCTCTAGTCTTCTATTCAGAGCTGGCTGCTCCTATAACTTCTTCCTTCACTACTTCTATGCAGTTAATATCCTGACTCTTATGGTAAAATGATTTTTTCATTATTTTCTTTTTCAAATAGAGTTTAATTAGCCCATCCCACTCCAGTGACTGATCAGTAATTAATTCGCAGGCCCTGCAGATTTCAAACACCTGCAGGGCAGGTGGAGCAAATGAAAAAACCACTGCTCATTTTGGACATAACCTTAGGATTAATGAAATCTGTTATCATGCTTAGCAATTCCTAAAAGCATTATAGAAATTCAAAATTGAATATCTCACAATTCTCAGGTGTTTTATCAGAGCATATTCTTCTGGTATCTATCCTAAATAGTCTCTACTAAAAGGAATGATAATAAATAATGAAGTCTCTGATTGTCTGTTTTAAAGGTATTCTACAAAACTGGTGAAAGTCTGCTTTAATTACCCATTTTTTTAAAGGCATTTTGCTGATGTTTGCTAACACTCCTGTATAATTCTGTTTCGATTTAGAGGAGCTAGGATTAGCACCTCTCTGGGATTATGTGTATATGAGATATCTCGTAAGCAAACTCCTCTATTTAATGCAGACTGTAGGATCCAGGTCTGATTCTTCTCTCTTTTACAGTGGAACAAGAGAATTGATAGAAAATAATTCTGTGCAGGTACATGAGATGTAACTGTGGTATCCTTCAGCAGCTTTTTCAACTTCAGCAACTTCTGCTTCTACATTTTAATATAGCTTAGATGAGAATTTTACCTAGAGTAGAATATTTTAAATGCTCTTCTAGATGTTTACCTGGTAGAAATCAGTAGGAACTCCTTTGTTGCCACTCATTTAAGGAGCTTTGCCATGGATCCCAGTGCATCCTTGATGTCCCTGTGATCACTCAGGGGTAACTCGGTGAGGTGGGGATGCTTCTGTAGGTGCAGTGCAGGAGACAAAGTGCTCCTTTGACCTGGATTAAATTGGGGTGCAGTGCTGCTGCTGAGGACTGGAACCATTCTTAACAAAGAGTCTTGATTTTTATCTAAGACAAAATTAAAAAGTTGATTTTCTCTTCAGGGTGTGTGATACACACGGTTATTAGAAAAAAATGTAAGTAAAGTTTTGCACATTTTCAAAATATGTGCCAGTAAGGCATATATTTTCTCCCTCATCCTTTTTACTTTGTGGCTTCACCAGAAGCTCATCATCAGGTGTGGGGGGAGGACAGGAAGAAAAAAGATGTGGCTGAATTTTACCCAAGTATAACTTTGTTTTGTATTGCAGGAAAGGTAATAAATTAAAAACCATAGAAGATGTTTCTACTTCTTCTGTGTTGATTTAGCACACTTGCAAGAGGTTGATTTGTGAATCTCAGACCTCTTCAATAATGCTCCTCACACTAAAGTCACAGAGATCTGCAGGGAAATCTGTAGTCTTATGATGAGAAATTACTTACAAAATTGCCCATTGTATCTTGCATAATAAATTGAATTTTCCGTTATTTTCATTTAGTTTCCTATTTTGGTAGTAATTACAGTTTTTCTTGGCTTCCTCATCTTTCCTCTTTCTTCTTATTTCTGTTTAAAACTGAATTTCTAGCTTTAAGTTTGATTCATTCTCTAATCTGGCTGTAAGTTAAGGTTTGAGGTATTTTTTGGTTTGTTGGGGTTTTTTTGTTTCTTTGTTAAAATTCAAACAGGGCTGTGATGACTTTGAAAGAAAACAAGACCCAAAAAACCAAAGCAGAAATAATCAGCCAGCCAGATGCTTTCATTCTTCACACAGAAGAAGAAGAGGAAGAATCAGCACAATTAAAAAAAAAAAAATTAACTTGCTCTGCTTTTTAAAGTTGCAAAGGAAAGGGAGAATGTTTTAAGTTTGAAGCCATTTTATCTGCAGTTCTTAAATTAAGACAAAAGAGGAAAATTCTCAGGTAACAGATATTTCTCAAAGTTCCTACTTGTAGCATAGAGAATGAGCTGAGAAGAGTAACAAACCAAAGTATTTGCTGGGTGTGATCTACAGGTTCCTCTTTGCCTTCTGTCCATGGACTGCTGCTTGTCCCCATGATTTGTTGTCTTCTTTCAGCATGTTTTTGACTTACTGTCTTATTTCCAAAATTAAGCTAAAGTATCATTTTACATTATTTGCCCAAATACCTTTTAAATCAGAGAACTTAATTTGATTGCATTTTCTTTAATTTTTCTTAACCATTTCAAGGAGAATTCTTGACATCTTGATAGGCTCAGCATATTATTGATGTTAACATTAGCACAAATCATCTACTTGGTATCAAAGATGGGAGAGTGCTTTTAATTTGTCATTCGTGTTTTTCTGCCAAGAAGAAAAGATGTGTTATGCTTAGGGATTTTTTTTTTATTTTTTTAATTGGAGTTTGTTTAATTTTAATTTTAATTGCAGCTCCTTGCTGCTGCATTTGTCTGTGTCCTGTGCTTTAAGCATGACAAGGGCACGTGGGGATGGAAGATGCTTTGACAGAAGTGCATGCTGCCTCTTCTTGAGAACAGCCCTCTTCATAATTCTCCAGGTTTCCTTTAAAACCCAAACTCATCTCTGTCTCCTGGGGTAGCTTAGAAAAATTCTTGGGCGTGTGAAGTAGCTCCAGTGTACAATAACGTCTGCAAGTGTTTGAAAAGCACTTTTTAAGTGGGAGGCCTGTCAAGCACAGCCCCACTTAGCAAAGTGTTTGCGTACTGAGGTGCTGGTGAGAACACAGTGGTGGAAGGGGTGAAGCACCTTATGATGTTTAATGCTGGAAGCACTTAGGAAAAGAGAAAAGGATGTCTTGAGTGAGGGAGCAGCTGCTCTCTAAAACTTGTATTTGTGAAGAAGTGTCCAAAACAAAATTCGTCAGAGGACTGAAAGAACTGAATGGAAGTTGTTGAAGTAGAACTAATCTCAGGGAGCTCAGTACAGCCTGACAAGCAGAGAAAAACCTCATTTTGTGTGATTACTGAAAGAGGAAGCTTACTTTGGTGCTTTGAGTTGGGTGACTGTAGAGGAGAGTTAGTTTCTGTTTCCTTGTGTGAACTTTACTTTTGGTGTGACTACTCAGCTCTGTATAGAAGGAAAAGCTATATGTATATGACTAATTGGCCATGTCACAGCATGACAGCTCCTGGCAAAATTGTTATCAAAATAGTTAAGTGCCTTTCATGTTTACTCCAGGTGACATAGATTTGGGTCCATGATATAAAACACACCAAGTTTTTAAAGCCTCTTAGCTGCACAGATGCAAACTCCACTGATCCTGAAGCAAAATGTGGTCTGCTATTCATTAAATGCAGATGAGTTTCCTTTTTTAGTAAGCCCAGTAGCTGATGCCTAAATTTAGGAACACGTGCAGTTACCATCAGTGGAATATTCTGAACCTTTTTATCTTCTTTCTCGCACTGGAACTTGCTGTGATCTGAGAGGTCTCAGACCCCAAGCCCTGGTGTAGAACCTGGGTTATTCTGTTGCCTTTGCAGAGTGCTCTTTATGTGTCAATCTCCTGTGTTTCCACTTAGGTTTTTCATGATGATAAGAAAGTGAGGAAAGTCATCATTAGAAATTCAGCTTTGTTACTGAGCATCAAGTGGAAGCAATCTCAGTTTCTGGCACTGCTCTGTTTCCTGGATGCAAACTGGTCTCTCATCTGTGAATTTCTGTTGTCTTCCACTCTTACCTGGGAAAAGTACTCAGTGTAACCAACTAACCTAATGAAAACCAACCTTTGTTGGTTTTGCAAAATTGGGATTTAGTTTGTACATCCTTTTCATTTGTACAGTGCTCACTTTCATGAAATTTCCTGAGCATTTTGAAAATGCTATCACAAATAATGAAAAGAATGGAAGTTGTGTGTGGTGATAACGTGATATATTTTTCATCCAAGACAGGAGACACATCAGGCCAGTGCCATAATTCTCACAAAATTGCACAGATTACAGTCTTAAACTGGATTAGCATTTTCCTTGACAATCTGGTCTAATCAGCACTGCAGGGGAGTTTATTCCTCCTAACCAAAACCATGACCTGAAACAAGGCTGTCATGCTGCTTGTCTGAAAAATTAGGGAGGCAATTGTACCCATCTCATTCCCTTCTTTCCATTGTAGGTACCACTCCTGGTTCAGGGCACTTACACTGCAGTTTGTGATACTGAGATTTGTGTATCATAACTGAGTAAAGTCACCAAATTAATTTTAAGGTAGTTTTTGGGAGATTATTAGTGTATTATTAGACTGTTGTTCCAAAAATTGAGGTATGTTTGCCTACAAGTTAAGTTTAAGTTAGTCCCTTAAGTACAAAATTATTTGAAATGAGAAAAATAACGACAGTTAAAAACTTATTTCTTTTAATGAAACAATGGTAAAGCTTTAAGTTATAGTCAATAAATAATTATTCTGACCATTCTTTATCTTGCAGGTCTGTAATTAAGCAAGTATGTGTTGCTTTAAATTAATTGATGCTGTCTTCACATCTGGTTTCCAAGTAGAAGGAATGCAGAGGGGTATTGCTTTGGATAAGCTGAAAATTGTGTTTTAGAAAGTCTGAAGACTTGGAACTTTGTACTCCTCAGTCTTTAATATCCTCATAGTGGTTTTTTGAAAATCAGCCTTTTGTACATTGGAAAAAAAAAAAAATTGGTCCTTTAAAAAATCTTGGTGTCAATGGATATAGAAAACCTTAAAAGTGCAGTATTGGTACCTGTCAGAGAGTTCTGTGTCATCATCTGAGGGAAAATGGGTTGTACTTGCAAACATGTATTTCCTTAGATAATCTCATTCCAGTCAGTTAGAAGCTTTTACTGTTTTCAAGTTGTCCAGGCTTGTAGTAACTTTATGTTAACTTTGCCAGAATGATGCATGGACCTGTCTAGCCTGATTCATATCCATGGCACAGTTATGGCTAGAGGGGAATTTAATAGGCTGGTAGTGAGAACATATCTAGTAGGAACAACAGTGGCCAGGATTTATAGTGTTTTCAGAGCAGAATAGACCAGATGGAGTGCATACAGAAGAAATATAGAGAGCCCTCACCAAGACCTTGTTCCTATAAAGTGTTGTTTGTTGTGCACCCACATCATATAGTTTAGCACTGACTTGATAACATAATAAAAAATTTATTTTTCTCCTATGCATTTTCTTACCCATAGGTAATAACCACTAACATGGAATTTGCTGGTTAATTAGCAGTTTATAAGTTTGTTACTTATAGTTCTGAGAGCTCTAACAAGTTCTTAAGAAGTCTCAAAACCGTCAGGTTGCACTTAAGACCCAAATTTTCCTGTTTCTTACACTGCCCTCTAGCGCTGAGCATGTTTTGAGAGTCATCTTCAAGCATCTTTTCGTCGGTGTAAAGTAACTTTTGTGCCACGACTTTTTAGGAGCTGTTGGGTTATCAAAGTCTGCCTGGGCAGGAAACATCCACCTTCTCTACATGAACATCTGTCCTTGTTGGGTGTTAAGCAGCAGAATTAGACTGAATTTCCACCCTGATATGCACAATAAGCATGAGATTATTTGTCAGAAAAAAGCCCAAACAGAAACAAATGAAAATATGTTAGTAGCATGCTACCATTATGCTTATACAATTATATGTGTGTATTGTCTGCTTTAAAATGCAATAAAGGTAGCATCTAAATTAATAGCATAGAAATTTTGTTCCAAGTTCTAAAAAATTTTAAATATTGAGAGAGTTTTAGCATTTCCTTCTTTATGTCCTGTTATATAGAGTTTAATCTTTAAAGTTTTGTCTGATTGTATACCGTTCCAAGTGTTGTCACGATTTCTTGGCAGCTGTTCAGGAGAGGATCACCTTTCTTTTGTTGTTGGGGTTTTTTCCCATTCCCTGTCTGTCTGATCTGCCCTGCCCTGTGTTTGCACCAACTACAGAGTGTGCTGGGATATGCAAACACCGGATGTTGAGCTGAATCCTCTCAGTGTTGTTTTGTATGTAGTTTGGATCAGGTTTATTTTTTCTCAAGATTAGGACTCTGCTGCTGTGTCTTCTGTGCAGACAGAGTCTGACAGGCTCTGTCAGTCTCTCTGAGGAACCCTGGCAACTTCAGTATGACTTAGTAAGCTCTAAGTAAGCAGCTGTAGCAGAATTTAACCCACTTTGATACTGCGTTTTTTCTTAGCAGCACTTCTGCTAAAGTCATTTCTTCGGGAACAAAACCAGAATGCCAGGAGGAATTAACTTAACTCGAATATTCAAAACAGTACAGTTCACTTTTCAGCACAAAGCTGTATTAATGTTGACACCTTGCCAGCAGCATTGTGATTTTTTGGGGAGATGAGAGAATAGTAAAATAACTTTTTTGAGGGAAAATCTGTTACTGTAACTTTCAATTTTTGTCTTCTATGTTTCTCCATGGCTGATGCAGTGGTGCATCTTGGTGAGCTGCTTCTGCTGTTGCTTGTTGGTGTTTCACCATGCCATGCAAACAAGGATATTTTCATTTAGAGGTTCACTCATCTGATACAAGATTTATAGCAGTGTCCTGCATGGGAGCAGCCTTGCAGGACAGGAATTGTCAAACTGCAGTTTTTGAGGATGCTGATAAGATGTTTTCATGAATTATAATATATTTTAAAAGTGTGGTCTTGCTCTGTGTATCTCGCTATGTGACAAAGTTCAGGTAAAGTTTTCACACTTCTGAACACTGTATCATGGCTCTGTGACCCAGTGCAAGTCTGGGATTTTTGCCTGTCACACAGAATAGCCTCTGGCAAGAGGGTGGAGAGGATATGGATTGCCTAACAGATGAAAGGTGCCTGTAGAGGAAAAGGATGAAAGGATCCTTCCTTCCATAGAAAGCTGAAAGGCTGCTGCCTGCAGGAAATAGAATATAGATTTTTTAAATGCTGGGAGAGGGAGCCAGAGTCTGAGGCCATTAGGCCTCATCAGAGAGCTGAGATTTGTTTTGTCTTTAATGACAGTCTGCTCAGATGTACATCACGAGTCCACCTGGAACGGTGAGGCAAGGCACAGCTGCAGCTTCACCTCAGTGATCATGGCTTGCCCTTTCCTCTCTGGGCTGGGAAATCAAAGGGTCAGGCACTGAGGACTCAGAGCAGCACGTGATCAAAGCCTTTCCTCCTACATATCCTGGCATCATTTCCAACTCATTCTTCTTTTTGTGCGCACCTGTTCCACCTGAGCATGTGTCATTTAGTGCAGTTATTGATGCCTTCTGCATGTCTTTAGCTGACATAGGGGTATTTTTGCAGACAGGGTGGTTTTTGCTGACTTACTGGATCTACCTTCTTGTTATTGGCACTTAATGAAATCAGCAGATAAGGTTACACTGCAGACTTTGTAAAGCAGTTCTCTTTCCATGGAAGGCATTTTCACAATGATAAAGCTTTGATGTGAAATACTGCTGCTTTTGTGAATAGACCTGCAATTAGGGGTAGAACCAAACTGAAACTTAGGGACTTGTGAGAACAAACAGCATGTCTGAATCTCTCTGTGCAACTATTTTTGCAACCCTTTTGTTGATCCATTCTCTTAATTGTGAACCTGTTCATGATACCTTTTCTTAGGAAGAAGTGTTGAAATCTGAAAGGAGCTGAAAGAACGATCCTCTCTTAATGAAATTCAAAGGCTTTTATGGAGATTAATATAAGTTATTAATTAAATGATTGTTAATTGGTAATAAATTAAATACTTGATTTCTTCAGAGGTTGTAGAACAAAGCAGTAATCAGACAACAAAATGTATATCCCTTACTATCTCAGTGGTGTCTTTTGATGTGGTTTTTCTGACTTATTTTATACAAAGAGAAATAGAAAAAAAAGAGTGAATTTCTGTCTTGGAGACTGGTCAGTGAGATCAGATGAAGCAGTACATTTATACTAAGATTAATTCCATAACTAGAAAATACAAGTATGAGCTAAAGAGACAGATGATTCTGGAAAACAAGCTGGAAAACTGCTTACCTTTTGTCTCAGGTAAGCAGTGTGTGACCAACTCCAGGCTGATGCCATGACCAGCCAGGCTTCTGGAAGGAGACTTCTTTGGCCCAGGTGTGCAGCCAGCTGACATCTGTGTAATAAATCTCTGGTACTAATTGATTTACCTCCCGGGTGTCAGTCTGCCAAGAATTAATACCAGGCTCATGTCTGAGTACAGAGCTTTGCATGATGAGTAAAGTTAACGTAGGGAAAACTCCATGGTAACATTTGCGGTAACGTGCTGCGGGTAGCAGGCTCTCTTCTCCCAGGAGAAGTGGAACTGATGTCTTCTTTTTGGTAATACCTGAGCAGATGAATGTGCCTATCTTTGTATTGCTTCGGGCTGTGCTGCTCATGGGTCACCTTTGAGCCTTTGCTCCCCACGATCATTCTGCGATTGCAGAAGCAGTAAGGAGGCCTGGCTGGGAGGCCTCAGCCTGTTTACAGAGGTTACAGAGGCATCAAATGCACTTTTTGACTAATCAAAAGGCAGCTGATGGTCTTGTAATCATTATTTTTATTTCTTGTGAGAGACTGGCTGAAGAAAGTTGCTTCCTGCAAGGGTTTTCAGCCAGATAAAGGAAAGACTGACTTTGTTATCAGAGATACATGCTTAATTCCATTGATTGGAATTGTAATTGAAAGTTCCTGCTAATGTTTTTTTTTGTTTGTTTTTTTTTTCCCCTTGTGGAGCAATGTATTGAAAATAACATGTTTGCTTAGCATACAAAAAATTACTGCATTTGGGAAGTGGTTTAGTAGAGCTTGTAAGTTAAATTTACAGGTATCCATTGCTAGAAAATCTTCAACTGAGATACAGCCTGGATTACTGACAACTTTTTCAATCAGAAAACAGCAAGAGATTCATAGATCATTTTAGGAAATACTCTCACCCACAAAATCATTTGATAAAATTCAATATATGCCTGTGTGAGTGTCAGTCTGTCAAGACATTTGTTTCTGGGATGGCTCTTCATGCATGAAAAGACAGAGACATCTGTGACTTCCCATGCTGCTGTGGTTTCTGAACTAGTATTTAAATGATATTCTGCCTTTTTCAAGTTAGGACCCTCTAAAATGATCTGAGTTTATTGAACTTCCATAATTTCCAAGCTCCTCTCTCTGACATTTATCTGTGTGGTAGCAGGGCCTGTCAGAGTAGTTTCCTCCTTTGACTGAGGGTTTAGTTTGTCTTTCATCTTTGAAGAGTTGGAGCTGATTCCCAAATTCAGGCTGGGAGACAGTACTTTGACAACTAAAGAAACATTTCATATTTACAGAGGTGTGGGAATGTAGTGAAGGGAAGCAAGCGCCATTAGTTTCCTGTTAGTATTGTCAGGGAGAAAAGGGAGAAGAACATCTTGAACAAATCAAACAACTTAATCGTCTCAATTTTTGGTTTTGCATTTTGGGTTGTTTTTAGTAGGAGATCAAAGGATGCTTCTTGGATTCTTTGGGAGTCAGGATTCTGATGGCATATTCTGCTAGTATGTAAACTCTTGTCTTTAGGTGTTTCCATGAAGCTTAAACCAGCTCTCAGGCCTGTAAGTGACTCTGGGTGCTGAGGAGAACTTTGGGGACAGTTGAAGTTTCTGCCTATTAGACACATTGACAGATTTTCAAAAGATTCACTTTAATTTTCATTAATCTCTGTGTTTGTTAGTACAGCTCTTCAGAAAGGAGAGTTCTTTATTTCGTTGGGTCACTGTTAATGGCTATGGTGACTGTTGATAAATAATTAGAACTTCCAGAAAAAGAAGATGTTTTTACCTTCTGAGGCTCTAGTTTATGTTGACAAATTGGAGTCAAGTAAGGCATTCGATCTTGCTTTACTGGTGTCCTGTGGATTGTAAAGTGTTCACAGAAACAAGGGGTTCTCTGGGTTAGATTATGTGGTCACTTGTGATGTGTCTGTCACAGCTCAGGAGTCACCTTGAACAGACTTTCTGAGCAGCTAAACATTGAGAATGAATGCTGTGATTTCATTGTACTGGAGCTCTTCTTAAATTGAATTCTAGGTAATCTTTCCACCTCCTCTCTGTTTGGCATAGCAGCCAGAGATGTGGCCTTGTGAAACGAAAACCTTTTCTAATGACAAATATCAGAAAGTGGTGGTCCCAGTAGTATCAAGTACACCTAAATATGGAGTAAAAATTCAAATAGCCTGGATTGGTAGGCTGGACCATAAAGTTATTGTATGACTGAAACTTGTTTGCTGTTTAAATGTGGATGCCAAGTACATGAATTTCCTCACTGTTGAATATGTAGAACTTAAAGAACTCATTTTACACACAGACTTTGGCAGCCATTTTGTGCTTTATGTACAGATGCTATGTTTTTCCCCTTCAAAACGTCAGTCTTTTCCTAGCAACATAATCCAGGCTGAAATTAAATAGTTCATCTTAGTATATAAAAGCAAAATAACATTCTTTTCTGATAAGGTTCCTTCTGAAATTTAATTCATTTAGATTTATCAGTCCTGGCCTGTAGTCAGATTGTGATAAAAAATAATTGTTTCTACCTAACTTTATTTGAATATTAAATTTTGAGCCTTAGGTGCTAATAGTTACACTGGCACAGGACTACATGAGGGCATGTCATGGGAAGACTTACAGGCAGCAAGTGGAGCTGAAGTTACTCTTTGTGAATGCACCAGTTTGAAAACAAAGCAGTGGGAGATCACAAGTCAGAATTATAATGTAACAGGAAAATTATATATTTAAAAAAAATGCAATAGTACAAGAACACTGGCAGATTCAGAATACAACCTGACACCCTGTTAGTCAGGGTGGTGGTAGCAGTCCAGACGAAGTGGTCCTGTTGAAACAGCGATCCTCTAGGAAAAAGGGTCTGATCTTCACTTGGAGGTCCAACAGTAGCTCCTATCCTCTGGGACTCCAGTAGGTAAGGGCTGTCTGTGGTGTTCCAAATCTTAGATTATATGCAGGATGGAATGCTTGGTTCCTCCCTCTGGGTGGAACATCTCACAATGGGATGGTGAGTCATGGGCAAGGCATTGATGGGCCCATTAACAGGAGATAGGCCAGGGGCGAGTTATCTGTGAGTTGTATGGCAAGGCATTGATGGGCCATTAACAGGAGATAGTCCAGGGGTGAATTATCTCTGAGTCATGGGGTGAAGCATTGATGGGCACATTAACAGGAGATAGTCTGGAGGGAGGAGGCAGGGAGCACTGCCCCACCTGGTTCCAACAGCTCATGAAGATGGCTATAGAATACATACTTTTGGGCACATCTTACATTGTAAGCTAGGACAGTGAAATAACAGATCCTCGGAGCCTGTGCAATGAAAGTCTGAAATTGTTTCCTTTTGTCTTTCTGTCCTTCTCGTAGAAGCTCCACCAAAACTGGAAGACAACCCTGCGGATGCGTTCACCGACTCCTCCCTCTTCGCTCACTGGGGCCAGGACCTGAGCCCTGAGAACAGGAGGATTGCCCTGAAGCAGTTCCAGTACTATGGCTACAACGCCTACCTGAGTGACCGTCTGCCGCTGGACAGGCCCCTGCCCGACCTGCGGCCCAGCGGGTGAGTCCCTCCCTCCCTCTCTTATATACGTATTGTGTTGTTGGCTTTTCGCTAATATTAAAATGAATGTCATATGTGTAATGTAAGAAAATGAAGTGGTATGAAAATATTTCATTTTAAAAAAAAGTAGTGTATCATATGTAGAATGTTTCTTTATGTAGTAAACTAAGGATAGCAAAGATGAGCAAGGAAATTCCCCAAATTCCTGGACCAGCTGGCTGAAGATAACGTCGACAGACCTCACACCCTGAAATGAAGGATTTATCGATCAGGAGTGGAACGCAGGATAACCAGATGGGGGACAACTTGGAACCCAAAGAGATACCAAAAAAGGAATAGTTGAATGATGCATAGAAATCTATGAATATGTATGAGACTCGGACATTTAACAGAAGAGGTTTGCTAGCTAAGGTGTGCCTCTGGCATCGTGCTAAGCACCCGGCCGTATTAACTCTTTGCTTTATTTCTGTCTCCTATTGCCCCTTTTACTAAATCCCTTATTAAAACCTTTTTTAAATTTTACCAGGAGTGAACCTCGTTTTTCACACCTCCCTCCCCCGCAAGGGCCCAGGCTGCGTGGCCTTCCAGCTCTTTGCCGCCTGGAAGCCTTGTGGTGTACGTAGCTTACATAGGGTGGCCAGAATGAGTCATTTCTATCAAATGTAGGAAGGCTGTAAGTTTAAATTGTCTTCTAAAAGACTGCTGTGCCCAAAGTCAGCCCTGTTAAAAGTCCCAGCAAGTATTCATTAAAATTTCTTCAGAATCCATTGGAAGATTAAGCTCACCTATGGTTTACATCAGATAGCAGGTGTGGTTTTTTTGCTAAAAGAACCTTTTAACGCTAATTTTCAGTTTTATCAGATAATCTGGCTAAATAAGAACTGCTTTCTTTGAAAGCTGTACTGGTTTAAGACAAATTCAGAGGAAGATATCCTCTGATAGAAAGCAGGTTGTAGTTACCCCTCCTCCCACCAGGTTTGGGAGAAGAAATATTTCCTCAGAGGACAGTGAAGAAGAAACAAAACTATGTATTTAACAAACACACATGAAAAGAACAATAATGCTAAATAATAAAATCTCTCGCTGTGGAGAGAAATCTGGAAGAATTTAGAGTCCTTCTGTGGGTGTGGTCCCTCTCTTTCTCTCCTCTTTGCAGCTGGGTTGGCATGAGGGGCTCTCCTCCAGGCCGGTGGAAGGTCTCCCTGTGAGGTTTTGATGCTCTGGTGTTCTGAACAAGTCCAAAGAAGAAGAAGAAGAAACCAAAGTCCCAGGAAACCACAGGAATTTAATTCTCTGTCTCTCTCCGAAGAAACAGAGCTGAGAGCTGGTTGGAAAGCCAGGAAGATGCTTTCTCTCCTCTCTGCAGCAGCAGCAGCAACAGCTATACTTGCCACAGCAGAAGAAAAACAGAGAGGAGTAGTGACCTTGAAGCACAGAACAACTTAGAAAAAGTTCCTCTGGCTGTTTTTTTTCTTTCTCTCCCCTCTTGGGCTCAGTTTAAAGGCACAGAAAGGCATAAGATTCGTTTTCTGGGCATAGAGTAGGCGATATGGGATACATCATAAAGTCACTGCAGGACAAAAGCCCAGAACTGCCTGGTGGAGGTCAGTTGGCAGTGAAACTGGGGAGCTCCAGTGGTGAAATACACCTTGGAGCCAAGCAGCTGAAAGCCCAGGGATCCTCCTTCCCCTGGGAAGTTCTGTGCTCGGAATCACGCGGGTGAGGCAGGGTGAAGGCATCCAGTGTTATTCCACAATGTCCTGGAGAGGTGGATGGGACCAAGGGAGGGAACAACCTTCCCTCCAGTGCATTTGGGACCTGTGCAGGTAGGACTTCACTGAGACACTTAATGCCCAACTTGGTTTTTTTTTAATGCATCTGATCCTTCAAACAAACAGCAGCTCTGGAGATGGAGGAAAAGGATGGAAGGAAAACTGTTTTTTTAGCAGCTCATTAAAAAAAGAAATCATTAAAATAGACATGCTGGGTACTTACTGAATCAAATATGATCTTATTCACTTATTCTAACCAAATATTTTGATAACTAAAGCAGTAAGCAGTGCATTTTGCTGCACATTAAGTTGATGCTGCACATTAGGTTGATGATAGCAAAAATACATGAACACCATCCCAGGCAGCACTTCAGCAGTGTCTCTGCTATATATTATTATATATTGTATTTTAGGAATATTTTTGTTGCAAATTTGATGAAATACTGACTTTAAGGAAATCAAAGTCCACCCAATTGTATTTGTGTTTTGGCTAAATCAGTTTAGCAGTGCTGTAGAGACAGTCTCTTTTTTTGTTTTTTAATTGTAAACTAATCCAGAGGAAAAAGAAATCTTTTTAACTAGACATTGGTGAGAGTGTTGTTTTTCCCTGGTCTTAAAATTAAAGCCAAAACATGGTTTATGGGGAAAAGGGCTTTTTGCCTTGGTATTTATTTAAGGATCCTTAGATGCAGGACTTCATCCAGGTAGAATGCCTCGAAATGCACACACTGTCCCCCCCCCACCAAAATAAACACAATTATAGGCCTTGCAAATTAGCATATCTATCAAAGATTCCCCCATGAGAGGCTTGAGTGAACCACTCATTCTGAGAAAACTTCCCCTTGGATGGGCCTATCTTAGTTTACAGAAATGTGTTCTGGAGAGGACCTTGGTGTCTGGGGCTTCCAAGATATTTGGTCTTCTGGTTTAATGGTACACTGGGTCTCAGCTAAGCTGTCAGGCTTGGAAAATTACATGTAGGCTAAAAGCACTAAGAAGACATAAAAGCTTATGAAAGGGTATATAAGAGAGGTATAAAAGGCAAAAAATCATCCTGGCATCAATAGAAATGTTTCTGTTCTTATAGCGCTCTTGAAATTACTCTACTGAATGATTTAAATATAAATTTTTTATAACTGTATGTTTTAAAAATTTAAAAGATGGGGAAAATGAATGTTACTGTGGCTGAAAATAATTTAAGGTTAGGATTTTAAAAGAAACTCCAGTTAGAAATGAAACATGATCCTAATTCCTGTGAAAGTTTTGATCCTTTGCTGACTGTCTGCCAGAAACATGACAGAAATCACAGTATGTTTAGGGACACTAGAAAATAATGGCTTAGTAATGGCAGCTCAGGCAGATTCCCCACACCCCTTGTGGCTGGGGAGCAAGCAGGGACTCTGACCCTGAGGGAAATGAGGTGTGTTGTCAGGCAGTATGCTCAGTGTTTGCTGACCTACAGCACCCTGTGCAGTGCAGAGCTACAGGTGTTCTGAAAGTCATGTTGTTGAAAAAAGATCTCCTGCTCCTGACAGGGATATTCTCATTTGTGTGCGAGCACATGCTTGAATGTTGTGGGGGGAAAAAATCTACCCTGTGAGAGTGTGTTTCCAGTGTGTTTGGGATTTCTAGCCCCTGGTTTTGAAGCCAACTGTGTAATTCGCTTCCTGAGACTGTATAGCTGTATTTAAATTATCCTTGGGCAGGTACTGGGCTCAAGCAGCACAGCATGAAAGCCAAGGACAGCTTTGTGTGAAGAGAGTGTGCAGCAGGTGGCATGGAGACCAAGTTAGTCAACTTTGCTGGACCTCAGTCAGTTGTGGTATTTCTGTTCTGACTAGAAATGCACACAAGTGCAGATATAACAGAGGCACCACAATAGCTCTGGGCAGAGTTAGTTAAGGTCTTGATGCCTTAGGTTTTAACTTTTATATTTTTTCAAATTCTGTACTGCCCAGTGTAACTCTGCAGGTCCCTGGAGCTCGTTCAGTGCTGTTCTCTCATGCTCACACTAACATAACAAAGCCTCTCCAGCTCGCTCTCCAAGGACACCCAGACCCTCCTGGGCCCAACAACTGCAAACCTTCATCTTGGGGACAGGGAGGCAAGCTGGGGGAAATTCCATCATTAGCTAAGGTTTTAATTGGTGCATTTATGCTGATATGCAAATGGACCGAACCTATAAAGGTATGAAGAACTTGTGACCTGTCATCCATTTTGGGATCCACTGAGTTAGGACCCNCTCAAGCAGCACAGCATGAAAGCCAAGGACAGCTTTGTGTGAAGAGAGTGTGCAGCAGGTGGCATGGAGACCAAGTTAGTCAACTTTGCTGGACCTCAGTCAGTTGTGGTATTTCTGTTCTGACTAGAAATGCACACAAGTGCAGATATAACAGAGGCACCACAATAGCTCTGGGCAGTTAGCTAAGGTCTTGATGCCTTAGGTTTTAACTTTTATATTTTTCAAATCCTGCAGTGCCCAGTGTAACTCTGCAGTTCCCTGGAGCTCGTTCAGTGCTGTTCTCTCATGCTCACACTGACATAACAAAGCCTCTCCAGCTCGCTCTCCAAGGACACACAGACTGTCCTAGGCCCAAAAAGTATAAACCATCATCTTGGGGAGGGAGGGCCAGCTTGGAGAAATTACATAATTAGCTAAAGTTTTAATTGGCGAATTTATGCTGATATGCAAATGGACCAAACCTGTGAAGGCGTGAAGAACTCGTGACCTGTCATCCATTTTGGGATCCACTGAGTTAGGACCCTGTGAAGCCCAGAGGGTTTCAAATAAATACCTCCTTTATGCCTTTATTCCTGTCTAGTCTCTGTTTCTAGGTAACCATTTAAAAGGCATCAGTCTAACCAAGCTCATTAGCCTGGATTTAGCAGTGATTCTGCAAGAGTCAGCATGACAGTGGAACCCCAGCTAAGGCTTGTGACAGGTGGATAAAGGAGTCGAGCTCACATAGTTCTGTCTGGGCTCAGTGGTGGTCTGTCATCTGTATTCAGAACGTATCATATGAAATACAGGAATTTGGGAAGACAACAGTATTTGTAACTGAAATCTAAGTTAATTCATGCACTGTTAGCCCCAGTTGAGACAAGGAGAATTAAGTAATCTGCCAAAAGTGTGATATTAGTAGCCTCTTTTGTATCATACTGGTATGACTCAGCTTTGACCTTTCTGCCTGCAGTGCTCTAAGAATTCACATCAGCAGATCTTAGCAGGGGAGCTCAGCTTGTCTTTGCAAGGTTCTGCAGTGAGAAAGGCCATTCCACATGTATAATAACACCAAATTATAACATGCAGCCTTTTCTAGGGTTGATATTGTCAACATTAAATGCCATGACAAAAGCAGAGGACAATTAGAGATTGCTGAGCCACAACACATATGGGGAAGCCAGCCTTGCCCAGTCCTCCCATGTGGCATGAAGAGGCAGTAGACCACATTTAGTAGTTAGGCCAGTGAACTCTGCCCAAGCCTCTGAACTCTGGGCTCTCTAGAAAAAGATCCTCATCAGTCAGATGGAAACATCCAGCAGAGTACAGTTGGGTAAGGCCGTGGCAGTTGTCACCTTCTTGTGCTTCAAGGACTGCAGAGTGGTTTCTGACCCTCTGTACATCCATGACCCTCAGGTCCTGTTCTGAATTTGGTTCCTTTTCACTGTATTTGTGCTAGCACAGGGTGTCCCCAGCACAGTCCAAAATAATCTCTTACAAGTAAATAAGAGATTAACTGCCCTGGATACTTCAGCCTCCTGAAATAATCATCACACCCTGAAGAAGGCACAGATTTTGCAATACTCAGTAGACAGTGCAGGATTTACTGTGGAGTATTGCATATGCTCTGTCTGTTAGGGCCTCTACTGATTTTGTGCTGCTGAGTTTGGGTGCTCTGCTGTTCACCACCCTTCTGTGCATCTGCTAGCCTGTAACCTACCTACATCACAGACCAACAAGTAGCTTCTGGCTCTAATGAGCTTGGAAGCACTGAGGAAGGCAATGTTGCCCTTGCTGCCTGCAGGAACAGAGGATGATAGTTCTGTGTTAGGTACAGTTCTGTTGTGCTCATTACTTTTAGTAGGGCAGGCAGTAGCCACAAAGCTTGTTATGAGTGAAATGCAGAAATTCATTATAACAAGTTAGGTTAAGGGTCCTGANTAGGTTAAGAATCCTGAACGCATCTACCAAACTCCTTTTGAGTGGGTGCACTTAAGATTCTTGGCTTGTAAATTTTTGTTGCCTGGTCCATTGTGCTGAAGCACACATGGGAGAGAGAGGTAATATTCTTCTTTGCTTATGTGATGAGCAAGGGAGGTGCAGTGGGAAAGGAGGTTTGCAGCAGGACGCC